>JANHGB010059774.1:14064-43360 GCA_026283785.1 Coracopsis vasa
CTTTAATTATACACAAGTGTCAGAACTACTTCAGATTATACACAAGCATCATCAAGTTTTATATTGCTCACAGATAATTCACTACAACGAAGCAAAATTCATCATATAAACCTTGGGGCAAAAGTAATTGCTCCCATGGGTTTGCAAACGTAGTGTAAGTCATGAAAACTTAGATATCGGGTAAATCTGAACTCTGGATTAGGCCCAGTCTCACCCACAGTACTACATTTGTCATGGCTACATCAGTGGAAACCTCTTATATAGAGAGCAATGAACTCCCAAACACTTTTGACCTGAGAGCTACCCTCAGAACTGTCACAGGTCACCACGTGCTGAAAGCACCAGGCAGATCTGCAGCCCCAACTGGGATGGCAGAGACCACTTAGAGTCCACAGTTTGGAAACCACTTGTTTGTACCAGCGAAGCTTCTCCTCCTTGAAATAAAGGTGACCTGAGCAGGCAGCTGTTTGCAGAGGCTGACATCAAGGCTCAGTGCTCATCCCCACTGCAGGGTATGAAGGGATGCTGAAGCTCCTTTCCCTGGGGCTCCCAGCATAAACAAGAGCTTTGCCTATCATCAACCCATTTTCCATCTAAATCCTGTACAGCTCTTTTTTGCCACTAGATCAGATAGTAATGCACCAAGTGTTCCTAATTGGCAGGGGTTGGAATGTACCAAAGGCTTTAATATGATAACAATTTTCAAAATGTGATAGCTAACAGCCAACCCTCTGTAATGGGATTGATCTGCAACTCCATAGGAGTTTGCCAACCTAGAATTCTGAATTTGCACTGATTGTTTTTTGCATATACCCAGAGAATCCTTCAACTTCTCAGCTCCTGAAGCATAAAATTTCCCATCTCCAACATTGCAGAGGTTCTGGAGCTTTAAGGAAAGAAGGTTTGCAGAGCTTTTCCAGGTAACAGACTGTCACCTGCTGTGAAGGGGCAATAGAAGGAATCCACTCCAGAGCCCAGATTGCTGCTTAAGGCCATGAATCACAATTCACATCTATTTGAAGGAAAAGGGACAAAGACGTGACTCAGTGCAACTGGAGCTAAAGGAGATGTATTTGTTTATGACTGGTAAATCTAGTCTATACGTAAAATCTGTTAAATTCTTCATCAAGCTGCAGGATAGATCTCCTTAGCACATGTGCAGGAGGGAAAGATTCAAGGCCCAATCCCGACAATAGAGATCTCGGATTCCTCTGCTCCTTTGGGACACTAGCTCAGAGGCTGTTTGCGATGGCTGCTCCCTATGATCTTGAATGCTAAACAGCCTTTGAAGTTGCTATGAAGCTTCATTTCACAGATGCAGACTGCTCTGCTGCACACAGCACAGCCCCTGCACAGGGCATAAACGTTTCTACAGCTGCAAGAAGTGTCAAAAGATCCTTTTAGTAAATAGCATCAAGCCCAAAGATTTTGAAGGGTTCATCAAGCAGATTTAACCACTCTCTTCCTCCATTTTATTCCTGCAGTGGAAGATACAGTAGTTACTCCACAGGGCTACACAGCAGAACCAGTCCATGCTAATCATGGCTTTACTGCATGCTCAATATATGATCTTAGCCAAGACAGTCTCACTGATCTGCAGTTTATCTATCCCAAACAGATGATAGGAGTCCAATAATCTGCATAAAAGCATTTATTATGGGCATTCGTATTACAATAGAATCCTGGGGCATTGTGTTCAGGCACTGCTCAATTAGACTGGGCTGGTAGAAGCAGCTGCCCTAAGAGAATTCATAATCAGAGAGGAGGAGAAAGGAAGCCCCTGTGTGCCCAGGTGGGGAAGAGCAACACTGAGACTTGCTCAGGGTGCCAAAGGACATTGTGGTAGGGCAAGAAGTGAAGCTCTCCCTTGCTGCCTTGTAATGACCGATCCAGATACTCCCCGTGTCTAGAGATGTTTTGCTATTGAACACAATGCATTAATGTCACACATATGAGAAGCCAAATACAATGGGGAATTATTATCTTGCAATAAGCCATGCTGGAAGGTTTTTCCAGTATGTGTTAAAAAGCATGCAGATAGCCTGTGTGATCCAGCTCCCTTAGTTCTCCATAGCTCCCTTACCTAGTCTTTGCCTAAAGCAAACACCCAAAGCAAACACCCAGGGTGAGGCAGCATAACCTAGAGCAGGTTGCAGCAGTTGGAAATAGCAATGCTACCCCACTGACCCCTAATGCTGCTCCTCATCAACACCACAAGAAACAGGAGCTAAACAGTGTCCCTGATCCCAACCCAGGCAGTGCATGAGCAATTCATGCTTTTGTTTTTCACAAACCATTGCACCAGCTCTGTGGGATTTCTGAGGACATTCTGACCTGTTGGTGCAGCCCCTTCCCTCCCAGGTAGGGACAGCCCCTGGGGAATAACGTTTTGTAATTCAGTCTCATCAACAGACTCATCATATTACACTCGTGTAATCACTCATTACAACTTGGTAAAAGACAAACATCTTGGAAAGAAAACATAAACAGTACAGATGATGAAAGAGCTGACGTGATTCAAATCCCCAGAACAGCATGAGATCTCAGAGGGGGGACAATCGGAGATTAAAAGGCTTTCCCATGAAGACAGCACTTAAAACAGGGTGATTTCCTTACAAATTAGTTCAGTTGCCCATTATTTTCAGACTAGTACTTTGCATCTATTCCAATTCTTCCTCTCAACTGCATCCCTCGGGGAAGTCATAACCCTCTGTTTGAACTTTCCCTGTCGCCTTCCCTGGGAACAATATCAGCTCCAAATCCAGATTTATGACTTGGCTAAGAGAAGAGAGCTAAAGAAAGCAGACAAGGAATGACTTGGTCAAACAAGATATAGCTGTGATCAGTAGCACAAGTGCCAAGGGAAATGCTGGAGGAGAGGATAAAGAGATTCAAATGAGCTCAGCTCAAAACCATGTGCTAATGCGTGATGCTTTGGTAGCGCTATAAAGATACAAAGACACATCCATACATACGTATTTAAGAGAGCAATGCTCTGCCATAACGTCTATAGCTGAGATTGTATTTGTTTCCCATGGACATCTTTCTCCCTCACCTCCACATGAAAGCCAACAGCATTTCCTACCAGCGACATTCCTTTAACACTTCTCTGTAACATCATCAAGGAAAGCACTTCATTCTCCTGTATCTTCTGCAAACAGTCACACTCTCACACACAGCACAGGCCCATAGCACTGCCCAAATGCTGTTGGGATTTTGCCACCAAGGCACAACCTCTGGCAGAGATAACGACCCACTTTCAAAATCCAGCTTGTGATGCCAAAGAGCCTGCAGAGGCTTCACTTCAATTGGGTGGATGTGCCTGCCACACTCACAGCTCTGGCTGCACAAGACAATGACATAGAACATTTTAAAATCCATATATTCTTTTTCATTTCTTTCAGTATTTTTCCTTTTGAATTTGTCTTCAAGGACACAATATCCCAAAGCTGCAGCTTCAGTTCTGGACCAGTTAAAATATGTTAGGCTACTGTTTTGGCTAATATACCTTGGTTCTAGTTGCCACCTATGTGCTGTGCAGGGGGTGCTGGGCAGCACAGGTGGGTCTGTATTCGTCCTGCTCAGCTCCAAAACCCAAGCTATGGCATGTAGCTTTGGACCACAGTCACTGGAACTCACCTCAGGAAAGCCAGGGCTGACCAAGTATAAATTAAACCTTAGACTGACTGAAGCATCCTCTGGAAGTGTTTGTCTCTCCCTTCCTTGGTTAGAGTTTCATCTGCTGAAGCTACATGGGATAAGCCCAGACTGCCATGTGTGTTTGGACCCTGGATAAAATGAATGAAGCACTTCCTGGCCAATGACTTTGGCTGCCACACTTCACAAGGTTAAGGCGAGAAAAATAAAGAACATTCAACATTTTCACACAGGAATGGTGGAAGAGGCCACAGGCACATTTACTCCTATGAAGCAGCATGATTTAAACCTCATCTTACTTATGCAAAATGGCTGGAAATGGTTCTCTGACCTCAGTTGACTTCTCTTGATTTACAGCCTGTGTCACTTTTATTTTGGTTACTGTGAACACAGTTGCTATTCTGTGCCCTGATGCAACATCACCAAGATCCAAGGCACGAAACCAGCCTGGGAAGTGCACCAGGAAAAAATACCAGTTTAAGGCTTACCAGATGAAGACTAGAAAAGGATGAAAAACACTTTGGTGGTACTTGGAAGAGTGGCAGATGAATGGTGTCATACTCATGACATAACCAAAACTCTAGTCACTGCAGAATTAGCTCACCAGAAGCTTAAATTAAACCTTCTCCCTAGTAGACCATGATGTGACACAGGCTGGAGGTGCCAGGAAAGCAGCAGCCTGTGCACAGCAGCCCCACAGCTCAGCATAGCACTGCACAGCCCCGGGCACTGGCAGCTGCAGTGTCTCTTGCTCAAAATAGCTCCTGGAGTGAAGGCTCCCAGACAACATGGAGATAGTTTGCAAAGATAAAATGTGACATTGACTCAGATCCCAGGCATCTTCTCAGCTCTGTGATTACAGCAGAAATCCCACAGAAAATTTATCATGTTGGAAAATGAATTACATCTGAAAGAAGTTAATGGGTTTTCCCCAGGGAATAAGAGCTTCCCCCCTTTTCTACATGTAGCACACAAGGATTCAAAAATGGGACATAGCCAGAGCTCTTAATTTCAGCCTGTTGGTTTGTAGACACACTGTGTGGACATGGAGTTAAATGGCTGTCCCTATGGGAATAGTTCAGCCACTCCCCAGCAATGTGGAGGGTAATGCTGCTGGAGAAGCCTGTGCAGACCCAAAGCTTGCCTCCATTGAGAGATACTCCACTTCCACAGCCAGGACATGGGCAGAGCAGCCTTAGCTGTTGTGTGCCATTCCTGGGTTGAGACAGATACAGCAGTTCAGGCATCAATCAGTGCTGCAAAGTAATGCAGGAAATTAAAACAGGAGTGACTTGCAATAACCCAAACCATTTCACAGGTGGAGAAGAGAGCTCGAGCCAAGCTAAACCATATTTGCATTCCTGCAGAACAAGTTAGGGACAGGACATTGAGACCAAAGACAACTCATAAAAGATAATCAGCCCAGAGACTGGCAAAAACATAGCCACCTGTGCCCAGCTCTGGTTAAGCACAGCCTTCTGAACTACAGCCTATGATTGAGTGCTCGTGGTTTGGGCTCAGATCCAGTATCTTCTGTCCAAGTTCTGATTTAAGTATGAATCAGAGCCAATTCACAGCAAAGCCAGCCAGGTCCTGAAGCCCTTCTGATGTGCCACCAGTCCAGGAGGAGAGCAGAATGAGTGCAACAAATAAGTTTTGGGGATTTCGGATGGATTCTTTCAAATTGTTAATTACAGGAGGAACTGATGGAGAGAAAATGTTGTTCTCACTGTAGCAGTAAGGTTTCAGTGAGCAACAGAAGCAAAGATAACTTAATGGGACAGAGCCTGACAAGAAATATTACTTGGGCATCTTGCTTTTTTCCCCATCTTCTACCTACCTGTTGCTTTCAACCCTTGCTTTGCTCTTCCTTTGTCTTTAAGTGACTTTTCAGGTGTCTGTTTTGCTCTGCTTTGTAGCTCAAATTTAACTAGGTTGTTTCTGCTCTGCAGTAGCTCCCTGCATCACTGCACTAAGTCAATCCCAGGGCAGGCAGAAGAGCCCTGACCACAGAGACTTACACTGCTATTAAACTCTTTTCCACATGAAAGTTGAGAGCTTGTGTCCCCTCCTCACTTACCCTGAGGTCACCTTTCATCTTTGTATGTCTTCAACCTTAAAAAACACATTGAAAATGCATGGTCTTAGAGCAGCACAACGTTATGATGCTCATCCACTTTGGAGCTGCATTTGGCAGCTCACCTTCACCCTGGATTATGGATCACAGCCTGTCCACATCAGCTTCTCCAACACGCCCTCTCCTCCTTCCCTCTCCTACTCAGGATTTGGCCCCTTCTTTGCAATAACACAGTCAGCATGTCTACCCCTCCCAAGAAAACCAGGAAGGGCTTTGGCACATGCCCTCCACCTTGCTTCATGATTTCTCCATGCAGGCAGCTGGCAGGAAGATCCCAGCCTCAGCCTTTGCTTTGGATGTACTACCAGAGTCGTCTTCTTTGGAGCCCAGGCTTATTTTTGCAGGAGTCCTTCCCCTTGAGTGTATTTCTAGCAGATTGTTCAAGAGCTTGGCATTTCCCCTGCCCAGTGCCCTGCTGCCTGCCTGTTGGTTCACCTCCCAAAGGCCAACTGGGGACTCCTCTTCACACATACTGTTAACAGTTTACTTAGCAGATTTATGATCCTGACCTTGAGCAGCCCCATCACAGCTCTCAGCACTTTATCACTCCTTGCTGCACAACTGATGTGAGCCAGCTGTGCAGGGGAGGATTTAAGCAAGTAACCAGAGCCATCTCCTCAGCATGGTCACTCTGGCATAGAAAAGTGTTTTATTCTTGGTAGCAAATACGTGGCAGACAAATGAGTTGCCATCTTATGGCTCTGTCTTGCCTCACTTACTGTCAGCAGCATCTGCTTTGTGCAAAACGATCAGAATATAACCCCGTACATTTCCCATTCCTGCCCTTTTTGCCTCATTTACATCAAAACCCCACATGGTAAGTTTTGCAGTGTTTTCTGCCTGACGGTACATCCTGTGCATCAATACAAGGCTCCATCATCTGAAGTACGTAATTACTTTCATAGCCCATTCCTTGGTAAGCCCTGCAAATAAAGTACACAGGAGATTTTTCACTCTATTCGTGTCTGGTGGCTTTTGCCCACAGAGGTCCAAGCACTTTATAAGCCAGCAATACACAGCAGTCTGCATGATTTTATTGCCATGGCCAATGAAATACAGAGAGGCAAAACAACTTGCAGATTTCAGAGCCTGAGATGTCCAGTCCCCTGCATGCTGCATTAAGAGATTTGCTATTAAATAACTAGACTATAAAGCAAAACACTCCAATCTGGCACCACATGAACACAGCTGGAACCCCTTCTGCTCTCACCTCTGTGCACAGTGTGGCTTTTCCTGGTGATTTCCCAGTGTCCTTGCTCTAGAGTTTCCTGGTAAATCTGTGTAGATTACATGGCTGAGATCCCATGCAAATGCTGCAGTCTAGGAGACTAATAAACCTTGTAATGCTACATCAGCATTTAGAGGACAATTCTGATCCTCTTCCTCACATACTGTGCCTTTCCCAAAACCTCCTCAACCAAATCCCATGCTGCCATCTCCTCCTTGATCTGCTATATCTGACCTCAATTGCTTTGGAGTAAGTTTCAGCCTCCAGCACTTGTAAACCAGCTGCTTCCCCCCAGAGCCCTTCATTATTAATGTCTTTGCTTTTTCTAGCCTTGCAAATTTCTCTATTCTTCATTCTTTGTATTTTACTTTTTCCATTTCACTTTACCTAGAAGTTGACACATTCCTCCCCCTCCTCCTGGAGGAGCTTACTGCAATCCACAGGGCTAGTGGTGAAAGAAGTCAAAATGCATCCTTGGTTTTACAGTTCTGGGGATGTTCCGCAGTATTTATGGGCATTTTTCCCTCCTAGGAGGTCCACAAATACACATAAACCGAACACACTGAGCTCTGTAAGGGAGGAAATCTATCACAGTTCAGAAAATACAGAAGTGTGTCTCTCTTCAGAGCTGTTCCACATTCCTAATTGGACTTTATAATCATTCTGTGCTTGTTGAAGGGCCCCATTAACCCATCAGAATAATTATGCCAAGTCACCTTCATCTTTCTCATTTATTGAATTCAGGAGATAACCAAACAAATTAGCAAAAAGCCAATTACAAAGAACAAGAAGGAAGCAAGAGACAGGCAGTCAAGATAGTGACAGACACAGACTACAGAAACAGAGATCCAGAGATGCCAGAAGCCCTCCTGCCTACAGAAGGTTTGAGAAGGATGTGGAAGCAGAGCTGAAGTGTTACCTTCCACTGTTGAGCATGACAAGACAGGGACCACGTGCATGGAGCCTGGGGACATGCACACCCTGTGTGCAGATGAAATGCCTGATGCTAAAGGTCTTTTCTGGGAATAGACCCAATCCAAAACTCAGCAGCAATCTCCCTTCCTTCCACTATTTCTGTTTGAGGTGCTTCATGGCTGTAGTGCACAGGAGGCTGTGTAGAAGGCAAGGCTTTGCTGAGGGAATGTCTAGCTGAAGCCACAACTCGTGTCATTCTGATGATGATGCCCAGCTTAAAATCATCTAAAAAAAGTAAAACCTAAAAATCTAAAAAACAAACACAAAAAAAACCCCAAAACAAACAAAACACAAAAAAACCCACCCAAAAACCCTCACAGTACAAACCACTTGACATTCCAGTTTAACATCCCTGGGTGCCGCAGGCTCTAAGCACCAAGTGAAACACTTCCCCGCTTTTTGCTGTGGGCGATCTCCAGCAACACCAACTTCCTGCTTGAGTCCAAGGTCTTTTATTACAGTTTTTCTTTCCCCCAGCTATATATTAACAGCATCACACAAGAAGTGAGATGGTGCCGCACGTCCTGACAGGAATGCACTGAATTGCTGTGTATGTAAAAGGTGGATGATAAGCAAAAACAGTTCAAAGAACAGAAGGCTCCAAGCACCAAGAGAGGGAGATTCAGATGTTGTGTGTGTATGCATACATTTAAGAACATCGACTTGGCCAGGACAAATAAGCCCTGAGTGGAGGATTTCACAGACTCCTACTCACACACCACATCCTACAGGCAGAGAAACCAGAGTGCTGCAGGGCTTTCCCCCCCTACCCTTATCTGACCTCTCTAACAGCACACAGAGAGTCAGGAGGAGCAGGCAGCATCCCAAACACCCCCAGATCAGAGGATGTTACATGAGGTTACAACAGTGTACTTGGCAAGCTCAGGGTTCCTGCAACACTTCTCAGTGATTTCTTAAATGCCAACGAGGTGCAATAATGTAGTCTGGCCTGCCCAGCTGATACATCTCTGCTATCCCAAACCTGGCCAGTAGTGCTTATTTGGATAGCTGAGGATTCAGTGCCCAGCAAAGGTACTGATGGCTCATAATACAGGAAAACCATCATCCAGAAAAAAACAGAAAGAGAAAAGAAGTAAAAATCTGTTTGCTTACAATTTTAGACTCTACATTTTGATCCACTTAATATAGGGGCAAAATTTCTGCCCATCCAAGGATCCTTCTTCTAGAAGCTTCTGTGACTGCCTCCTCTTCCAGTTATCCAGGCTTATTCCTAACTGACAATTCTTTCCATGAGGAATAAATGTTGAGCAACACCACTGACAACTAGATGCAGCTTTTCCACGTAGGAGAATCAGTCATGCAGCACAACTGCCACTTCCTGCATCAGACCCAACACTTCAACAATGTGTACATGTTAACAACAATATTATCCAATGGATTTTTAATCTCATGGCTTTTAAAAGGGCTAGGAGGGATTTGAGTGACTAAAAAGAAACAACATCTACCTTCTATTCCTGCCTATTGGTTATTATTAAAATGTAGTCCACAAATCCCTCTACTTCCAAACACTGCCCTCAAACACTCCTTCAAATCAAGAATCCAAGTTTCTTTCCAAGCAGTGAGTTTCTCATAGAAACCAAAGAGCCACTAAATTTCACTATTTTTCCTCCATATTTATAGGTGCATCCCAAGCCCTTCTCCACCAAGGCAAATCCCTTCACAGGGTGCCATTCTGGGACAAAACAGCCCTCCCTGCAGGCTCAGGGGCTATGGAGCTCACAGAGGCTTCCTCAGAAGATTTCTTATTTGGACAATCAAAACTGTTGATAATCTGGCTTTTGATTTCTTTCCTCTCATGATTAATATCAAACCATGTTTTGTCTGCATTATAAAAGCTTCCATTATGCAAAGCTCATTAATGCACTTCCTGACTCCTTCTGAATTAAATGGCTTATAAACTCTATTCTTTAATTTCACTTTAGTAGGGTTGATGGATGAGCACCATAAATGACTAAGAAGGGAACAAGCCACTGCTGCTCAACCACAGATGTTCTCTGACACAATAGTCCTCCTTTGTTTGGATAGAAAGGGCAGTGAATGACTTTAATGCCTTGCTTGGCTAACTAACTGTCAGAACAGCAGCTTACATACAGCCCAATACCATTTCAGTTAAAGAGGAAAGAAATCAATAAGACTCCAGCCTCAACACCAGCCCACCTTCCCCTGCCAATCATCAGGATTTTCTAAGGTTAGATGTATTCAAGACACATTCACCAAATAGTATCAACAGATTGATTTCTTTTCTATATCTTACTTTCCTTCTAGCCACCAGGCCTACACACACACCTGCAACATGTATTTCCTTCCTCTGCAAGCACCTTTGGGCAGTTTGGAGCCACTAAGTGTCAGCGATGGGTGCATGTTTTCCATACCCACATAACCTCTGGCATCTTACAGGTCCAGAGCTCAACTGGCTCTGAGTAGTGTATGAGCAATCTTCATCTCTCAAGGGGGCTGGCTGGGTTGTTTGTGTAAAACTAGACAGTACCTTCAGCATTTGCTAACCTAGGTCAGACAGGAGACACGTAGGAGTCAGGCTGGAGCACTTCAGAACCTTTGCCGCTTGTTATAGCATATGACAAGTAAGAAGCTGCTTTTTCTGAAACAACCACCCACCCCAAGCTGTGGCCATCCCTCACTGAGGGAACACAGAAGACTTGCATTTCTGTAGAGTCTGAATTGCTACTGTAATCCCCAATCATTTCTACGCAAAGAATCAGGAGAGACTCCAAGGGAAGAAAGCAAAACCTACTGAATTTTTACTCCAGCTGGTACAAGGAACTCCCATCTGAGCCATTCTGCAGTTCAGAAAACCATCTTGCAAAAGCCATTTAACAACTCCAGCGTGTGTGTTTTGTCCCAGCTGGTGAGAGGAGAGCTTTGCAAACGTCTGACTTCTCAGCCAGTGGCACCTGCTGTTTGTCAGCACATTAGCAGGGCCAGTGAAGAAGGCGTTGCTGGAATGACTCAGGCTGTGCTAATGAAGTAGCAGGTCACCCACGAGGGCTTGGTCATACAGAAGCTGTTGAACTCAAAATGGAATGGTTTTTATAAACTTGTGCATCATTTTCTGGGACTCCTCGGCAATAATCATAATTTTTTGCAATAGGGAATGATTCATCTAACTAACACTCATTTAACTAAATGAAGATATCAAGAAGGTATCTCTAGGGGCCTCCAGCCTCAAAGCAAAGGATGGATTTTCAAATCAAACATAACAAAACAGTCTGAAGCCAGAAGGAATCACTGCATTTCAGAAAGATCAGTCAAGAAACACAACTTGGCTGTAATCTGCTTTCTTCCAGAGCCTGGGGCTATCCACACTTGGGTTTTCCTCCCCCCCATTGCAAAACTACATCAGATGTAATGTCCAGTTTCAAATCTCTCAGAGATTTAGGGCAGGGAGAACAAAACCATTCCTGGGCTTCTGTTTTCTCTGTTCAGACAAACATTTGGGAGTGGGTTTGGACACCTTGTTTCTGCTTCCACCCCTCTGTCACTGTCAAGAACTGAATTATTTGGCAATTATATTAGACCTTAAAGATCTTAATTTGTGTGGTCAAGTGCCAGAGCCTATTAGTAAAAAAAAAAAAAAGTACTTCATTAATGGCATCAAAGAAAGCCAGAAAATCCAGCATGTCCACTGGACAAGTGAAATAACTCACTCTTGCAATAAGAGATGAGAGCCTGAGATCCAATACTCTAGAGTATATTTGCGACTATACCTTTGAGGATGCAGCTTTCCAAATTACCGAAAAAGGCAGATGCCAAGATCAGATCTCACTCAGTATCTTGACACATAACTGGAGGTGGATTTGAATCACCCTCCCAGGGTTAATAGCACATATTACCACCAGGTTTGTTCTGCAGGGTGGATAACACGTATCAGTGTGCACTGGGTGAGCAAACACACAGTACCCAACATACCTGGCCATTACTCAGCATCTGACATGCTGCAATTCTCTCATTAAGTGTTTAGTAGCTACTGCAAGCAAGAAAAAACAACATGGCTAGTATTTCTGGCTTGTAATTTTATATGCAATCATCTGATTAGTGTCTTATAAGAGCATATTTAATCATACAGGACTGATTTACCTGATGATGAGACTGCTACCTACTTTGAGGGAAGTTACCCCTTAAGTGCACAGCAAGTGATTTCTGGATCTGAGAGAGAATGTGTGATTTTACCATAAAACCCCAGAGGAACTTGCCTTTAAAATGTCACTCTTCTAGTTTAATATTTATCACACAGGTTTTAAAATGGAAATGTGGAGCAACTGTAGTGAGGCTAACAGATCTGCCCTGGAAGCGTATCAGTTTAGTCAAGAGTATGTCCCTGATGACTGTTTTTAAGAACATCAAGCAATGTATATTTGTTCTGTTTCAGACCAGTAGCAAATGTATGAGCTTTCACATTGGGTAGTGACAGTGAACCCAACATCAACCCAAAGCTGACCCCAGGAAGAGCTTTCATGGCTCATTTAAGTGACCACTGATGGACATTCAGGTTTAAGCAAGGGGCTTACACCCTTGCAGTATATGCTCTTTGTTGCTTTTTCCCACATAACAGGTGGGAACACCTCATTGTTCCCAGAAAGAACAAACTCCAGACCGTTCATAACATTTGCTGAAACATGTTTCAAGTTTTGTTGGGGCTCTTTGGAAAGACCATAAATCACCTGAAAACCTCCAATTTGAAAGCCACATTTAGTAAGCAGTAGAAAGCTATGGCATGAGTTAGAGAAGTTGCATATAAAAATCACAGAAGGATCAAACTCTATATTCCTCCTATGGAATAGTATTGTCACTCCTTTTCCAATCTCATTCCCCTCATCTCAAGAGCCACAAAACCAAAGCAGAACATAGCCACAAAGTCTGAAGACACACAGCTATATCTGAGAAAACACCAAAAAAAGATCCTACAGCTTCCTGATGATTTTCCCCAGACCTCACCAACTCTGCCCAGACACCAGCACGGAGACCCTCTCTGCAACCCACACTTCCCACCTGCAGGATGCCTGCATGCCAAGAATAAGAGGAGCTGAATACAGCTGCACATGGGCTAGTGATCTTGGTGGGACCAGATATGCCCATTCCCGTAGTGAAAGCTGACAGCAAGACTTCCTGGGATCCTCAGACAAGCAGAGCACAGCGTTATGTCTGCACAGAGGCTGAATGACTGCTTTAACTGGGCTATTTTCTCGGTTTTGAAATGCCTGGGGCATCCTGTGCTTGGCTGGCAATTTTCAGGAAGAGTTCAGTCTTGGGAAGCAGGGGAAGTGTTCAATGCTGCTGAACTGAGCAATAAGTAAGAGGGAATAAAAACACCACTTAAAGATGGGTAATCTGAGCAAAACACATTTACATGCAGACTCCACACTTCCCTCCAGGGATTCATTAGAGAAGGCAAGGACATTTGCTTCTGTTTGTTTAGAAAGGCTGATTTATTAATGGCTGTGAAAAACCAGGGGATTGCCAACATTTCCCCAGGTAACTAATGTATTTGTTGCAGACCAAGTTGGATCTTAGTTTAAAGGGCAAAGAGCTGATCTTCATAATTCAAAGTGAGAAAGGGATGAGACAAGACTCAGGTGGACCCTAACCTGTTTCAAAAGCGGCTGTAGGCCACTACAGGACAGTACCACCACTATTAAAGGGAGCTTACATCATGTGCGATTTGTTTGTTTTCTAACCAAAATATGCTTAAACTATGACTCTTGGAGTTCAGTCTAGTTCTGAATGTGAATTTCCAAAGATCCTGAATCGCTATAAATTCCTCCAAGAGAGAAGCATTTAAGCCCATATTCAATTTCCCATTTAATAAAAGATACTAGATTTGATCCACAGCTTCAGGTTCATGTCCCACAGACCCTTGGGACAGCTGTGCCCTTTCCCTGCAATTATGGGTTTTATGGACTGCAATGCAGTTGCTTATTCCTGGGACAAGAGCAGCACAATTTTCAGCCTGTGATAACTAGCACTTTCCCCAGGTTTGTCTCTCAGGGCAGCACTGACCTTCTCTTGCCAGGGCTGTTGCTTACCCACCAGCTGTGATGAAGCAATGCTCACACAGCAGTTCAGGTCCAGTGGGTGGGAAAGGATGCAGCAATGCATGAAGGTACCACAGGAGACTTCTGGCAGAAAGGACAGGCAACAGCTCCCTGGGAAAACAAACTCTCCTCCCTCAAGTTGTACCCTTTCAGAATATTCACAGAAGAAAGAAAAAGAAAATGACTCTGCCAGAAAGAAGTATGACCAGCATGGAAATGGGAGCACAGGCTCCGCTCTCACCCTGTCCTCAGGAGAATAACAAGCCCAAGAATTAGAGGTGAATTTACAGCCCTTGCCCAGATCCACTTCATTTGGTACTTGATTAGTGAGTTTGCTGCTAATTGCCTGCTGCAGATGACACTTGACAGAGGCTAGCAGTGCACCTCATTTCTCCCAAATCCATTTCCCTATTGCTCTCCTATAGACTCATTCTTTCCAACCCAACCAACAAGGAAGACAGTCCTGTGCATGCTCTCCTCCCCTCACTGAAGAGCCTCAGGGCCTCAGCTTGGTGGCTTGGTTTAACTCCCATTGTATCTCCCACAAGGTGTTATCCAAAACCTGAAAACACTTCCTTTCTCCAATAAAGCTGATTGTCTCCATCAAGTACCACAGCAAAGGCTCCCAGTGTTGTGCACCATGTACAACAGCAGCCACAATGCCAGCCTGTTAGTTTTGGGCCAAATAATAACACCCAGCACTTACCCCATAGTTATTTTCCTCAAAGGAAGGACTTACTCATTAATGTTTATTGGCCATTTGAAAAACATAAATAAGCTATTTAATAAGAAATGTTTCCTTTCCACTGCCTCATCATTATCAAATGTCTCATTTTCATTAGATCAGCTTGACTAATGGGAATTTAAATCCTAATTAGGGATGCTAGATGTGACTTTCACACAATATAATAACAAAATTGATGCTAGTCAAAAGGATATTAAAGTGCTTTCTGTTGGAAAGTAGAATCTTTCAGCAAGTATGCCAAAGGTTTCTGAAGGAAATTATGTCCCTCCCCTTAGGGAGCTTCTGCCAATTTCCTATTTCCAGGTGTGCATCTGATTTGTTCTCTTCTGTGGACCCATAGCTACATCTGTTACTGCTGTTACAGGATACTGTGCCAATAGATTAGGATTTCTGGAATTTGCATGAATTATTCCACTTCCCAATGCGTGCAGAGTTTTTGCTCCACTGGTTTTGACAATGATCCCCATTCCTTTAAAACTGTTTACTGTTAAATCTTATAAATAATTTTGCTTCTGATCAGAGGAGTTTACCTGCAAGAAGCCAATAAAGGCCATAGCTGCAGTGTAGCAATGAATTCATAAATTGAAGTTTGCTTTGCTCTTGAGCCAGAACAATTAGCATCATGCAATCTACTTGCAGAACAGCGAGGTGAGACTTCTCAGGAGCTGCTTATTGTCAATGCAATCAATAGCTTACCACTTGGGACTTCATTGTGCACCATGAACAGCAGTTTAGACAAGTCATGCAACAGCCAGTGTGAGTAATAGGATGGCTTTGGTTAACCTGGTTGCTAGGCTCTGACAGAAGCAGCAGTTTAACACCCTCAAAGACCTGTGAGCAAGGACAAGTTGGGAAATGGTGTACAGCAGAGCCATGAGCAAGGACAGCTTAGCAGGGGCAGTGCAGCAGAGCAGCCCATATTCCAGCACTTACCTTCCATTTGCTGCAGATTTCAGGTTCCTCTTTCCACATATACCTTAATGAAATCATCCAAGTGTCACCTCTAGCTTTGACTGTCCCCATGCTTCACAATTAGCACAAGAAGTGACAAGTTACATCATGGCAGCCTAATTCATGGGAGTTTATATGGAGATCTGACAACATCCTCCTCTGTGCTCATCAACAGCTAACAATAAAAGCACTCTTATCAATGCAAAATAGGACTCACCAACCTTGTATCAGCTCAAATGCTCTAGGGAACCTCAGCACGAAATAGTCACCAAGAAATATATTTATAATGACTCTCAATCTATGTCCAAAAGGATTCTTTATCTCCTTTTGCACTCAAAACGAAATATGACTATGGCTATAGTAGCACAGTAATTAGTTAAGAGTTTTCTCTATAGGTTCTCCCTCATCTAACACCTAAATTGTCAGTAATGACCCATCGGGAAGTCCCAAAAGGATATCAGATCAAGTGGTGGATCCTGGCACTTGAACTCAAAGTCACCTCTATGAGAGCTCTAAGGCTGAAGGAATAAGGCTGAACTAATACAGGATGTATGAATTAAATAAGCAATCCTCCCCTCAGCTTGCATCAAGCTTATTCTATCCGAGACCAGGACACAGTGTAGATATGAAAAGATTTAATAAACCCCTCACAGTCTCTTCAGGTTAAGCAAAAGTCTCTACCAAATACAGAACCACTATCACATTCTTAAAATATTATCTTCTCTTTGTTTCTTTTTCATCCTTTCTAAGCAATAAGTACAGCTTAGGGTTTATAAACAATTCATACAACCATCCCATTTGATGCTTTGGAGCAAAGCATTTGCTAAAATTCATTTTTATCTCTAAATATTTTGCCCATGTGATACATTTTCTGGGCTAAAACCAGAAACCTCTTGGTTGTGTTGTTTTGACTTGAAATAAACCCATTAGCTTCGTTTTCAAAATGCCTGTGTACACAGCTCACAATAGTCACAATAGTATTTGTACAGGAGGTTCTTTTGTGTCTTCACAGCACTAGTTCTTTATCAACCTCTTCCAGTCAAAAGTAAAATAAAAAAATCCAGCTATTCATACACTTTCTTTTATGCTTTAGATTGCTGATAAATACGGAATGCCACATCCAGAGACCATTTCACAGTCCATATTACAAAAAGGACATTCTGAAAGTCCATCAGAAGCGTTCAGTGAAAGAAAAGCACAAACAAAACTGAACCTTGAGCAAGTTTTTCCCCCGGGTTAGTTTCCAACTTCCTGAAATAAAAATGAAATCCTCAGTTTTTAAGAAGTGATGCGTCCAAGCAGGTGACTTTTGAGGTAATTTCCCCACAACAACACAGTAACAAGAACCCCAGGGAGCTGGGACTCCATTTCTAGAGTGAGATTAACGTATCACAAGTCTTCAATACTTCTGATTCTAATGGAGTCATAGAACAGGAGAAAGAAGAAGGGTACATTTCAGGAAAGCTACTAAGGTCACTGGAGGTTGGTTGTTGATAGAATTCTGTTTGTTCATTAAGCATATGTCCTACTTGCATCCAAGAAAATTGCTAAAGATAGGTCTAAGAACACCCACTGAATGAGGCTGTTTGTGCTTTCAAAACCAGCACATTTAGGCTGGGCTTTACAAGACAGCTGAAGGAAGCTTGGAGCCTAAATCTCCTGGGTACCAAACTCATTAACATAGGCTTCTTTGAGATAGCCTAGATTTCTTACAACAACATACATCCATTCTAGTCTCAGGTGTTTTCAAAGCATGCATACTTCTAGGGAAGAAAAACTTTTGTCCCCATTCAGCAAGATTCTTGAAATGCTGGAAACAAAGAAATCAGTTCTGCTTTTTCAGAATAAACCCAAATGCTAAATCAGGCTCTATTTCTCCTGAGTTTGCATGGGAGGAGGAGTGCATGCAGGAGACCATGCATTTTTTCAGTGTTCTCATGGCTCAAGGCATATTCCTCCCTCTAATAAGGTCTAAGAATTAGGAACAACTATATATATATTCAATACCAATACCACACAAGATTCCCTACATAAGCTGGGTAATTGTTGCCCAAAATGGCAACATATGCTCTGCAATTATCATTAGAGTTAATTAAAGCCTCTATGCAGTAGGTAGCTTTGAATTGCTGTTTACAATCACAGTCTCTGAATATGCTGCAGGTAATTGAAAGAGAATCATCAACTCGGTATTGTTGGATTTTTTTGTATTGGCAAAGGTTTGATAATTTCATTTTGGTCATCACATATTCCTAAAAATGAAAAATTACTTTTCTCTAAAGGCCTGATTCTCCCCATTGCTCATTATTTACTCCACTCTTATTTTCATGTTTTGGTGGCCCTTACTGTACTGGTGCTTGGAAGTTCTAATAGGGTCCAAAATGAGACAATATACCAAAAAATCCCATCTATACAGAAGTAAAAAGGCCTTTCTTCTTTTCAGACCACTGGCAGCACATATCTAGACAAGACACGTGCAACCCAGGACATGGGCCACAATGGGAGGGAGGCACAGAACTTGGCAAGTCACTTGCACAGAGATTCACAGAGCCACTGCAAAACCTCCATGGGTGGAATGATTTGCCACCACTTGCCAGATAGAAGGTGAGATGCACCCCAGTTCTTCTGCATCTGCCTGTCTGATGGGCATAGTGAGTTCTGTGTCTGCACTGTACAGCTGGGACTTCAGCCTCTTGTAAAGGCTGCAGCTCTCAAGTACCAGACCCTTTTCCCCTCTTACTCTGTAATCTAGCAGAAGATATATCTGACTGGTACTAACAATAACATTTCCTTGATAATATTCCCCTTTTCTTTCTTGAGGCTCCTAGGAGATACGGTTCCCAGACATGAGTCCTAAATATGCAGCCAAGTGGACCTCTAGGAGAACAGAGTCTTTATTTGTTGTGCTTCCACTTTGGACAATCAACTGGAAACAATTTTTGCAAGTCCTAAATATCCTGTTCCTGTTTAAGCAGAGAAGAACAAGAAGTGTTTGGCAAGTCTAGCCATCAGGGTAAAATATTTATCATGGACACTTAGAGAAGTAAGATTTGCCTAAAAATAGGCAACCAGAATCTCCATCCTACAGTGAGGACTGACAGCTCTGGTTTCTAATCTGTCCCTGAAACCAGACCATTGACTCCCTTCTCCTTCCCAGGATATGTGCTCACGACTCTAACCTATGATAATTAGTGGTCTGGTCCGTAGGGTGATGCAGGTTGGAAGAGGGAGCCCCAGTCATCTAACTTCTGCTCTGCATTGAGACTGGTCCCTGTTCTGCCTTGGATTTCTCACCACAGGAGCTGAGAAATACAGTCAAAATTGATGTAAAGATACCTCCACAGCCTACCTGCCCAGCTGTGGCTTTCAAAAGCCAACTAAACTAAAAGGATACTTTCAAGTTTTGGTACACAACTTCAAAACCTGTTCTAGTCACATAGGGGAAGGAAGAATAATCGCAAAGCATCACTTGAGAGCACTTACATTTGTCTTCTCTGGGGATTCCATCTTGGCTCACTTCTATCTTTGGCTCCTTTCCTCCTGTTATCCCCAGAGAGCGCATTTAAGAGCTTAGCAGAAAAAACTCTCTCAACGCTCCTCAGGAACAGAACTGTCTCTCACAATTAACCCTTTCTTTAATTCATCTTGATAAGCTTTATAGAGATGCCATGCTACCCAGATGATTAATTTTATGCCACCTTTCCCAAAGAAATACTATTACCTCTCTTGTCTCTTGGTAAAGCAGCAAAAGGTTACATTTACACCAGAATTTTGCTACCAGCAATGGAAACATGAGAGGGTCCTGCAAAAACAACCAAGGTCAGTCAGCTGGCAAGGAACAGAGCTGCTGGCTCCTCTGAGTTTTAAAGCACACTCTTTGAAGGTTGATGATGCTGATCTGCTACTGAGCACACATCTATTTTTGTGCTGAAAGGGATCCTGCCAAAACAGAACAACAGTCACTTCATAAATATATAACTCCAATCCTCTGATTCCATCAAAGTTCATCTCTTCTGGACATCCTGCCTTAACCTCCTGAAAATTCAAGCCTAAAAGTGCACAAGGAAGCCACACTGTGATGTATCTGTACTATTCAGCCTGAAGAGACAGAATTACCTATGGCAGCCTCACCGCTGTCACCCAAACCAAATATTTCAAAGGCAGTTTTAACTGAATCCAGAGAAGATCTGGATTTAGATCCTTAAGACTGGTATCTCCACCTTATGGTGAGATTAAGAACAGTAACAAAGAGGGATCTTGGCATGTACTTAAAAAACTCTCACCTTATCCTGAAAGTTCCCGTGGTAGAACACCCACAAAACCAGAGCTCTGAAGTGCTCATGGGGGAGTTAAGCATTGTTCTTACAAGCCCAAGGCAGAGATACAAGGCTGGCCTCATGGCTGGAGCTCCAGCATGTGGGAAACCATCAGGAAGAGTTTTGCCAGTGCAAAAATGGAAGGCCAAAAGACAGAGCACCCTGGCCAGAAAGGTCTGGCCAGTCCCAAGAACACGAGTTTCTCTAAGAGCTTGTCAGTGACCCACTGCTTTAGAAATACACAGCTGAGGACTAAACACACAAAATTCACCCAGCCTTTTTCAACATGAAAAAGGAGAGAGGAAACTTTGCATTAACTCTGCTTCAGCCATTAAGAGAACAAAAGATCTAAATGTTATCCATGTGCCTATTCATTTCCTCCTCAGCCACAAAGATTTCCTAAGGAGAAGCTGTAGTGAGTGACATAAAAAGCACAGATGAAACATTACCTGGACACAAGAAAAGGCACTCCTCCAGGAAGACCAAACCTCAGATGCTACTGAAAACCAAATGAGTTTTAATGAATGGCAGATCTTAGTAGATAATCAGAGAGATTAGAAGAAAACTGGTTAGATCAAAGCCCCCCAACATGGCTTAGTGACTGCCACATCTGGGGGTGGTCACTGAAACCTGAAGGCTAAATTCCGTGTTAAGAGGAGATTTCTTTTCCCCTGTGTGCCCTTAATCAAGGGAGGAAGAAAAGCTGTTTGAAAAGCGCTTTGACAGGTGTGAGGAAGATAAGCAAGAGGCAGATCACAAAGACAAGAGTGTTTAGAAAAGAGAAGACTGTGGATAATCACTACAAATATGCATAAGCTCCATTCTGTATAGTAGAGCATGTCATTATTAATAATACTACTCATCTCTCTTATAGCACTTTAAGCTTTCAAAGTGCTATACAAATACTAATCACCAACAAAGGTGCCAAAGAATCCATTCCACATCCTGATTGCACAGACTGAAAGCACAGTAAGTACAACATCTACAATGGCAAACACAGGCCTGAACAATCACCATAGTTAATAATATGACAAAAAAGATTGTGTTCTAAAGGAAGAAAGATATTAGTGTGACTCCATTAGGAAACTATTCTTACCTAGCGCTGTGGAGGCAGCAGCAGACAGAGGGAGCAGCAGATGCTGCTGGAAGGAAGACGGAGCACAGAGGGGACATGGAAACATCTGCAGGAGATGAGGACAAAGATGTCCACAAGACAAGATCTGGGAAAACTTTGCACATAGACAGGGAGCAAAAGGTGAAGCTAGGGCAAAGGTTCCAGAGTAAAAGTAATGACATTAAATCAGCCAAGAAGGAAGGAATCTTAGCAGTTTCACTTTATCAGGAATGGGGGAAATCAAATAAGCACCTGGCAGTCAGAAGGGCTGACAGGACAGAGGCTCATTCCTTGGCAATAGGAATGAGGAACAAATTACATTAATTTTAGGTAATGATGGGAAACTATTGCCAAACTTCATGAATGCTGCTTAGAAAGCTTCCATGAATTACTCCTGTCTAGTCCTTGAATACTCAGGCTGTCAGGCAGTGCTTTCTGTGGAAGTGCTCAGCAGAATGCATAAAAAGACAAAGTCTGTAATTGTACACTGATTTTCATACAGCAACACAGAGAATAATGAGAATAACAACAGAGAGTAGCAGTGCACAAATGTTCATTACTGCAGCTGCTGAACACAGTCCCCCTCAAGGAAGGGCTGCAAAATCCACCCACTCTGCTCAGGACCACTCTGTGCTTTTAAGTGCAGGTGCACCAGGGCAAGCTCTGCCCTAAGCACCTGCCCTTAGAAATTCTTCACCATCTCAAACCATCTTTTCTACTATGACGGCACCATAAACCCCAGCTTTCTGACCTCAGCTTTTAGTGAAATATAAAGGAAAATCTACTTATTGACAAACATATGTCTATTTCTGATGCAGGAAAGACACAGAGAACCACTGTTGCGTTCCTAGAACAGAAGCTGTATAAGCTATTTGAAACGTGCAGTACAGAAACTCACATGTGCTTTTCAGGCAAATCCTATATTGCCCATTCACTTCCCTGCCAGATAATAGCTGTGTTGTCTCCAAGGCAACAGAGGAGGCAGATCTCAGCAGAGTGTTAAATGGAATTATCTCATTAATGCTTATTTCCTGGGTTACTGTTTCACTGGTTAATACAGAAGATGCTACAGTCACCAGGAAAAAAAACAAAGATCCTCTGGTCCATTCTGAATGGGGAAACATGTCAAGCAGTGAGGAAGAGGGTGCAAACTTTTCTTCCCTGAAGGTCTGGCATAGCATCCTGGCCTGCAGTGAAGAGAGATTAATGCTATCTGTATTAAAAATGTAGAAAACACAATTCACCATAAGGCATCAAGATTTTCCTACCTGTTCAATGGTTCTCAGTGCTTTTTAAACACTCACAATGTCTATTTAAGTAGTTTGAGTTTTAAAAACTATCAGAGGTTCTCAATATGTCCTATCTCAGGGACACCCCGATGGGTAAAACTTAATGAGATTTGTATCTGTGGCTCCTTCTGAAAGTTTTTACCCTTTTCAGCTGAACAAACTAATCAGATCCTAGCAAGAGGAAGGAGAAAGAACATGAAAGATTTGCTCCAGGGGTCCACATCCAACACACATCAATGTCACTGGGAACACTCATACGATTGCTAGCCAGACCTGGGGATGCTTCAGCTCCTTTTCCCATGTCATACTTGACATGAGCAATGCATGGCAGAAACAGCTTGTACTGTAAAAGGAAAGTCAAAGCAAATATATCATAGGCAGCTACCTCTGCCTTTCACTCTGCAGGAAACTTGGTCAAAGGCTGTCACATTTTACCCAGTAAGTATTGCTTTCTTTTCTATCTCTTTTGCTCAAGTGTTTGATCATAATTGCTGCCTCTGGTAATTCATTGTTGTATTTCTCATTCTTAAAGCTGATAATATTTCCCATATCCCTTTTCATCAGAGAGCTGGCATCTACATATTTTGCTATGTCTTCTCTGGGGTTGCTGAAATAAACTTCCTCCTCCCCAAAAGCTAAATGCTTCTTAGCAACAGGCAGCACCACCATCAGATTCCTCCACTGCCCTTGCATGTGTTTAGGATGTTTAAAATTCAAGGAAGTAGCTGTCAAGAGAGATGAGAATTGTGCTGTCAGTGTAGCCAAAGAGAATTAGTGAAATTACCTGCTAATAAATGTATGCTACATAATCTCCTAAGTAAAAAAAGAAGTTTCCTTACCACATAGAAATGGAGAGAAGATCTAAAATAAGGAACATTCACCTGAAATAACTGCTATCTGAAAGACGTAGTAAAGTAAATGCATTGCTGGAAGCTATGATAAGAGGTTCAGATAGAAGAAAGACAGCCAAGGCCATCTGACACCACGGCAGCACAGTGTCATTTACAGAGCATTTGAGAAAGACTCTGGGGAGCAACTTTGCCCTCCAAAGAGCTTGTGGCATTGAAAGTCCAACAAAAAAGGAGCTAGCTTATATCAATATCTTTCTGAATTGCAGCATACAGAAGGACTGACAGGTCATCCTAACCAGCCATGAGTGGGATGCAGCAGTGACTGCCACAAGCAAGATAAGTTCAGGAAACTCCACATCTTCTGCCTGCTCAGTATTATGACAAGGGAAGGAAACCCAATAGCCTGTGCTGCTGGTGACTGGAGCCACCTTTGCAAAGCTCTCCATCATGTCCAAATACCAGAAGTACAAACATTTAAATGTGCTTCCAGCCTGCCTGCTCCAATATGTGCTACATTAATGCCCTGAAACTTCAGAATGACGTTGTAGAGACATGCACATCTATTAAGCTGAGAACTGTGTACTCTTATTCCTTTCTTTTCCAATCTAAGCTACTTGGTACAAAGTCATCCTGGCCAATAAGGGCTCATACCATGTTCGGGTAATACCATAACACAACAAGAATCCAAACCACTCAGTTGCATTGAAAGCTTCAGGACTGATATCTCAAGCAACATCTTAAAGGACACATCCACATTCAGGAACACTCCTGAACAGCTGTAGCAGAGATGAACAAGGAATTCCTGATTCCCACAAGATGGACATAGCACTGAGCCAGCGTGACTGAAATAAGATAAGGATCACAGGAACCCATTAAAAGGTAAACTACTCAAACAGGCAAATGTTCTGCACCACAGTCCAGCTTCAAATAAGTGACTTACCAGCTCCAACCGGAAAAAATCAACAGCAATTTTCACATTTTATAGAAAACCTTAATCAGGCAGAAATGAGAAAAGCATAAAAATTGGGAAATGGCGCGTGAAATGGCTGCATTTGTCCTGTGGATTTTCCAATGGCATTTGTACAGAGCCAAATGCTCCCATTGCCAACCCAAGATGAAGGCCCCCCAGGCCCCAGGGCAACTGTCACAATGATAAATTCCTCATTATTCCTCCTAACACAAAGGCAGAAATCAAACCCTTCCTCCTTTCAGTTATTAAACAATCATTAATTGTCATTTCTGCTGCATTTCCATTGCTTCCACTCACATTAAAACCATTGACCTGAAGAATGATTCTGTCTCCCCATCACAACTAATCAGTAATGGGACAAAAACAACCTAGAGACTCAGCAAGCTCACATGTTTCCATGTTTTTCCAAGATGCACAAGGTCTCAGGAAAGAACATCAAAAGGTCGCATGCATGCTAGATACATGGACTTCAGAACAGAAACACCTCCTCCCATCGATGGACACATGGACTGTCCATTGGACAAGGGGACAAACTGCAAGTTAAAAACAGGAGCCAGAATGAGAAACAGCAAAACTAGACAGAAACTTTCCTTCTGTCTAACCCTAGCTATAAATAACACACACCTAAATCAGTGCTAAGTGAGAAGTGGCTGTCTTTTCATCATTTCAGGGGGAAAAAGGAACTTTCAATCTGAGAACTTCTGGCAGGTGACAGCTAATGTTAGAGCTACATGCTGAAAAGCAGAGTCAGAACAAGGAGGCTTACACAGTCCAAATGTCATTGCCCTCATTCAGCCACAAATTGTATCGCACAGAGCTTTGTGCACAGTTAGACATGAAGCTTGAGCTTACAACAGCTTTTGTCTATCTCAATGAAAATAAGGCTACCTGTGGTTTTTAGCAAACCTGCCTTTTGCTAGGGAGTTGATTTGAATCCAGTTGATCACACACACAAGGATGCCTGCACTTGGTTGAAAACCTGTGGTTTCTTTATTGTGGTTTTTGGAAGACATCAACACTTCCAGCCAGGAAAAGGATGAGGAGGGAGGAAAAAAAAAATAAAGATCATTTTCCAATCAGCACTAAAGCAGTAAACCAAAAGGCAGTAAGTAAACAGCTTGGTAATGAAGAATTAGGTATTCCTAAACTGAGGGTGGTGCCGCTGGCTGCCACAGACAGTGAGTCCTACAGTGCCACATGCTCTTCTGTTAGGCATAAGCCATACTCACAGGCTAGTAAAAGGTTTGGACTCTCCACAAACCATCTGCTCTCCTGAGCAAGTGTGACCGTGAAGCACATGTAGGAGGCAGAAAAAGCTATAATGAGGTCCAGAGCATCTTTATAAATTCACAGGCTTTTCTCCCTCTTATAGCCAGGTCCAATACTCCTCGGACACCTGAAACTACATCACAGTGGTGTGCTCATTCCCTATATAACCAAGTACCCGACATATTCAGTAATTTATACCTGTGGAATTCTCCTAAGATATTCCTGTGCCCAGTACTATCAATGCTGCTCCATAACTGCTCCTGGTTGGGTCAGAGTCACAGTGCACAAAGGCAGATATCAGAGTCTTAACCCCAAAGACTGATCTACCCAACACTTCTGCTGCTGCTCCCTCTGTTTTATTCTCCAACTCCTCTTTGGAGAGGCAACTTAGTTTACCTTACCCCCGTTGAATGCAGTATTTGAGGGCAGTAGCTGCTCTGAAGTTGGTACTTAACTTACTCTGCACCAGCTCAGTGGTACTGACTGGAACAGCAAATTAGAATGTATGTCACCTAAGCAATTGACCTCCTAAACAATTATTTTAGCTGAATTACTAACAAGATCATTTTGTTTCTCCAAAACATTATTCTTTGGTCTGTTATCAGGGCCATTTTCCTAATCAAAGTTTCATGCAGCACAGCTATGGTGCTCCATAAAGACAGGGTTTGATGCTATATCATGAATAAGTATCACATCCACAGAGCTGCTCTTCTATCAGCTCAGCTGCAGTTGCCAGTATCTTTTGCTGCCTTATGAATTATTTTTTTTCAACAGGCCTTTCCATTCAGTAGGATTCATTTCAAAGAGTTTTGCAATAATACTGTGCACTTTGAGATTCTGAAGAATGGAAAATACTTCATCTTTGCAAGTTTGATCTTTTACCAAAAGCACCTTGTAGACAAAAGACAGAAAAACTGACAGATGAATAAAATACAAAGGACAAAGAAAATGGCTCTGTGGATATAGCTTATTCCCAAGTAAAAATCCCTTTAAAGCTTGGACAGATTCACTATCCTACTGTAGTCAGCAATAACTTTCCATTCATTATTACAGTCTTTCTGTATAAGACAACTGTTATAAAAACCTATAGAAGGAAAGCACACAGCATTAATATGCCTTTTTATTGCCATTCCTATAGAATAAGAGAAAGGAGGACTGAGAGGCCAGACAAATACCACAGGAACGCTATGTTAAAGCACCCACCCTTAAAGTCATCCCAGGAAGCCAAACAGCCAAAAGAATAGAAATATTCAGATAAACAGGTGTGCAGGAGGATTTGCAGAAATGCCTTCACAAATTAAATATCTGTAAAGCCAAAAGGTACTTTTCCACCTTTGGAAGTGGCTCCACTGTCTTCCCATCAGACCCAGAAGGGAGGGGGATCACTGCAGATAACCCAGATCCTCACCAGGAAAGAAGAAAATGTTTCCAACTGTCTTTGGAGCAGTGTGTGCTGATGGTCACACATCAGCTGGAGACCGATCAACAAGGGGAAAACAATCTCTGGGGCTGGATTCTCTCTTAGCCAGAGTTACTTAGATTTGAAGCTTATACTGCTGAAAGGAACATATTTCTGTCATTTATCTGACCATTTCTGCAGGAAGATTGGGTTGGAGTTTTCAAAATCATCATTCTGCTCCAGTTTTCCTCTTCCCTCTTCCATATTGCTGCTCACTACGGATGTCCCAACAGGTAGCATTACAAGTGGAAGCTTGCAGTCTTTCATCTACAAGACTACCCGGCCAGGGAAAAGCAATCTTAGAATTATTTATTACTCCCATCCCTTATCAGTGGAAAGCAGGTGCAAGAGAATCATTCATGGTCACAGGGGGAACTTCAATTTGGAAAACTACTGCTTCTCTCAAAACACAACTGATCACCCTTATGTCATAGATTTGGTCACTCAAACTACTTGACTACATTTAGGGTGTTCCAGCTGTTTAAAAGCAGAAATTGTATATATCTGTGTCCATGTGCATATCTGTGGACATACATATATATGTAGGTATGCATACTTCCTCAGGAGATTTCTAGGCCAAGCACTAGATCTGTACATTTAATTGAGAATTTGATTTGTGGTATCTAGTCCGTAATGTGAAGAAATATATTTATGACTGTCTGAAGTATATACATAAGATGAAGAGCCCTGAAAGAGTTGCTGGAGCTGAGGAAGTCTTTTTACCAGGACTCCTGGAAAAGCCTCACCCTTAAAGGAACCAGAGACCTCCCACCCCAAAACGTGCTGAGAACAGGCAGGATAAAGCACTGGAGGGAGATAAGAGCTGGCTCTTACAGGGATCTTCTCCCAGTGCCTGACAAGATAAACAACTGCTTTGGAGGGCAGCCCTGTGCTTTGGACAAGATGCTGTCATAGGTTTTACTAAAGCTCAAAGCCACAGACATTTTCTTCTTAACCCAAACCTCATTCGTAATTGCTCTTTGCTATCTTATCCCATAGGGAATACTGACAGCAAAAAAGTTCCCTTCTTTTAGCAGGAGAAGCTGCTGATGTTAAAAATACATGGCACAGTCTGAAGTCTTTACAAGCCCTCGCTGTCAGATGGATCTTTGCTCTCCATCAATAAAATCAAAGTACTTTCTTTTCAAATCAGTCTTTCCCCTTGCTTTCCCTCCCGCCACCCCATGCAGTTTGGCTGCTGCTGGCACCAGTCTTTAGCAAGGAAGAGAGCTACTTATGTAAAGTAACTAACTACCAAAATCTTTCTGTAGTATATCCTAAAGGTCCTCTCTGTTGGACATCTTCAAATACCCAGTCCCGTTGCACAGAAGTTGGAGTTACAAATTATTTGAACACACATACCCAGAATTAGAGTAGTCTTTCATCATCATCATCTTGTGCCTGATTCCTTTTCCATGTGATTTGCATTTCCCATTAACATTTTATCATGGAGCACAGAGAGAGCATTTGAGCAGATGAAGCCAGACAAAAAGTATGTGCATTCCAGCCAGAGAAGATGGATTATACTTTAGCATAAGGAACTGCATAACCACAATATGATTACATTTAAATACCCCTCATGTTATTATAAAAGTACTTTGATTGGCCAACAGAGTTCTTCCAGCACTGAATGTGGGCACAGAGATCTGCACATCATGGGACATAAGAACCACCAACATATGGCAATTAAAGCAGCTGTAGAGCAGCAGAATAAAGGGGGGAAAGAAAAACCCATCCCCTTTACAGTTATTCCCCAGTAGCCATACAATAATCTTGTTCTCTAGTTAGCATACAATTCAACCTCAGTAACAAACAATATAACACTTCAGATACATTCTTCTTGTTCTCCCAGCAGGGAGTCTCCAGCCTCCAGGAACTGTAGATTAAGTTCATAATTGAAGATAAAAGAAACAAACAGTGACAAACTGGAGGACATCCAGGAAAAAGACTGAAGACCTAACCTGACATGAGAACAAACAAAAACACCTGGCAGATCTAAGGAGGAGGTTTGAAAAGGAAAGCAAAGTGTTTAGATGGCAGAGAGGCTTAATGGATTAGATGATCCTTCTGGGAACATGAGCTTTAGCCTGATCAGATAATGGACTTTACCCACAGCTTCATTAAAGCCAGAACTGAGCCTTTAGAGGAACAAAGGAAATAAAAATATTTAACAACAGGAAACCAATAAAACAACAAACTACAAGAAATCCCTATTTGGTTTCCAGTCCCAGCTTTCTTCCCAGAGCATTTCCACAGGAAACTCCTCA
>JANHGB010059777.1:0-20981 GCA_026283785.1 Coracopsis vasa
GTCAGGTGTCCTGTCTCTGCTTCCTCCCGGCTTCCCCTCCTCCCTGGCAGAGCATGAGACTCAGAAAGTCCTTGGTCTGAGTAAACATTACTGAGCAACAACTAAAAATATCGGTGTTATCAGCATTGTTCCCAGGCCGAAAGTCAAAAACACAGCACTGCACCAGCTACTAAGAAGGAGGAAAATGACTGCTACTGTTGAACACAGGACAAATGGTCAAGGGCCTTTTGAGGTAAGTACTGGACTGTTTAACATCTTTAAGTGCTTAGACACTTCAAAAAAGTACATAGTCTGAATCTGTTTAAAATGTAGTTAGTATTTATGTGAATGCATCCTATCCAAAACATGGAAAGAGAAACCTCAAAACCATTACAATTATTATTTTGAAAAGAATTTTTGACATTTGAAAAGATTAGTTATCCTTAATAATTATGATCAAGCAAATCATAAGAACATTGTAAAATCTTGTAATTATAAAAGTAAGACTGACACCTACTTCAATATAGTTAGTTTTGGTTTTGATTTTTTGAGAGTCATCACTTAGTTTGAAACCAAAAGAAAAGTACAGTGGTTCAAGTTAGACCAAAGAAGTATGGGCCACAAATATTGAGATTAGCTGCTTTAATTGAATTTGTAGTAGAATATAAATATCTTTAGTCTTGGAGCAATATTAATACAATTTTAACTTTCTGGAGGTTAAAATCTTTGATTTTAACTATATTATCTATTGCCTGTATAGTGATAGATCCATTTTTATTTTTATGTCAAATATTCATGCAGCACTACTGCTTATTCCATATTAGTTCTCAGTTCTATCTTTATTGAATAACATGCCTATAGCTGTTTTAGTTTTTGTTCTTTTATTTTTTTGTTACTAACTGTAGTGTCCTTACCCCTGATGGTCATAATTTTTTCTTTGTGTTCTTAAGTTTCTTTTTTCTTCTTTTTTTTTCTGTATTTCTTCTCATTTACAGTCCAAGTTGCTTTTTTATTTATAACAGATGTTTTTACTTAGCCACCGAATGGGCATTTAGTCAAAGTTCTCTTTCTTTTCTAATCAGCTATCTAATCAGTTCTTTCTATAGGGGCTAAAATTCTCTTGAATTTTCTATCATCTTATTTTTAACTGCAATTAGTTTCACTTTCAAAATTTTAATTGGGTCTAATTATCTCCTTATCTAAAGGTTAAAGTATTCTTATTTTTCAAGCTCTTATTTTCAAACTGTTGTAAACAGTACAAATTTATTTTAAATGCTTGAAGAACATATGTATTCCTACAAATGTATTATTCAGTTCTAAATCAAAGCACACTTTCAAATGGACTTAAGTGCATAGGAAAACATACCTTAAAACTGTCTTAAGTAGGCCAGAATGTATCTTTCATATATAGGCTTTTTTAAACCTGAGTTATAATACACAAAAATTATATTTTGAAACATCCACAGATCAGTAAACAGATGTTTCCTATACAAAGTATGTTGTAAAAGTATCTTCCTGGTTTAGATATCTGTCTGTAAGATACTACTGAAAATGCAGACTTACAAAGAGTAAAAATGCAAAAAATGCATTTTTATCCAGTCTACAAGCTATAAAAGAGACTCATTATGAATTATTTTGCTATTGATGCTTTTCCTGTCTTTGATTTTCTGACTGAAATATTGTAAATGTCTTGTGTCATTTTGTTTCCCCATCACATCACGTTAGGAGTCAGCATAACACATGTCTGATTCAATTGGAAACTTCAAAAAGATTATGTTAGTGAAAAATGCGGTTAAAGCAACTGTAGTTTGGTTTAGAAAACTATTCAGTCACAGTGGTTTCTTGCTATATTGTTTTCTCAGTCCACATAACAACTCCGTGGTGTTGCAGGATGATAATAATTTTGTATCCATCAACCACATTGTAGGTTCATGATTTGACCAAGCTAGGAAAAGAAACCCTGAAAATTGTATTTCTGTACAAAAAAACTGCATCACTTTTTGTATTAATGGTCTATGTGTTATATATTCCTTAATATAAAACATCTTATGTATAGCCACAGAGAGAAAATCATGTTTTAGCCACATATATATATATCACTATTAGAAAATTTTTAGATTAGTGGTTCAGTTATGTATCAGACATTCTGTATATAAGTGGTCTGAATCAGGGAAAGAATCCTACTGATATAAATATTTTTCCCTGAAATTCCAGATAGATCAGTCCTGGTCTAAAACCATTATACCAGGTTTTGTAGCTGAGAATGAAAGTATTTAAAAGCTATATATCAGAACAGCATAGACATTTGTGTCATTGTAACAAATGCAAATTCAGTGAAAAAGTTAGTTTGCCCTGTGCGTAGATTCCTATTGTTGAATCACTTGTCAGAACTAAAATTTGTCCTAGGAAGCAGAAGCAAAGCTGATAATACCTAAAAGTCCCTGCTGTTTAGCTTTATAGCTACCTAAAAATTTCAACTGGTTTAGGATATAACAGTGTTATTTAAGAGTATATTCAAGCCCACTGTTAAGATTAAATTGTTCTGATACCCACATTTTAAACCTGAACACTTCTATTTTGGGATACATAGAGACTGAGTATGCTTAAAATTGTTTTTCCCTCTCTTTTTAACCCAATAGCCAGATCTTAGAGCTCTAGCGGGGGAGGGGGAAGGGGGGCGGTATGGGGAAGAGTCAGTAGGCAGAAGATGCCAGATCTCTATGACTTATGAAACAGACATGAAAGACAAGAACTTCTATGTCTTCCCTTTTGATGAATACCTTAAGCACTGGGTACTTGTTGTAGGTTTTTCTCTGGCTAAGGCAGTTGTATTTGTTGTAATATGTTTCAGTGTTATCTGTTGAATCATAGGCAGAGTGAGAACTGTTCTATGGCTAGGTAGTATGTGCACCACTTGAGAGACCCAGTGATTTTCTATGGGGTGTTATCATGTTTCCAGGATTTTTATTTCACAAGCAGCAAGCTTTCTTCATGCCTAATATATAGGCTAACATAAGTATTCCCATAACTCAGGATTCCCAATCCTCCCTGAGAATTTAGCCCCCCATTTGCAAAGTCTTTAGGCTTTATCATGTTGAGTGCTGTAGCACTGACTCTGGGAAAGGAATTCACAAACCTGAACAAATTGTTTTCATTTCCGAAGCAATACAGGGGAAAATTCACCATCTATAAAACCACATTTCCTAGGATTGAACAGTTTGCATGTGGCAATTCTTAGGCCAGCTAAAAGTTCCTGACAGAATTTCTTTACCTCTTTCACCAGTGCTAAATTGCTGTATGAATCTGAGATTTCAGTCACAGCAGTCTTCCCTGGTGGAGGTGCGTGTGATGGGCTGAGTGGGGAACTGGCCATGGTGCTTCCCTTGCGCTCGTCCCCAAGTTGGAGATATGCTAAATTTCTTCCTCACCAGGAGGGAGTTCAAACCCGTATTTCTTTACCTTCCAGAATAGAATTATCAGTGGTTACAGCAATATTCTGAGTCACAAAAAGCAGTGAATTCTTATGCTGAGAAAGTTGTGTCCATGTCTTCTGTATTCTTGGAAGGATCTTAAATTCTCATAAAACTGCTGTGAAAGCAAACTCTTTCCTGAGACAGGTACCTAAGCTTGGGCTGTAGGTCTTTACTGTTGTTCAGCATCTATTACAGTGATAATTTTTCACACAGTATAGATACTTATATTGCACCAAAGTGAAATGCTTTATATCTTTCAAGTTACAAACACTTTAATACTATTACTAGCACTCTGCCACCGCTAAGGACAGTTAGCAGTATGAAAATCTTTCACCCTTCAAAACAAGGGACTGAATAACAGCTGACTAAAAATACCATATAGTGAATGGAACTCTGGCCCATCCCTAAAACCTTCAAGCCAAAGCAACAAATTATCTGGAAAAATATCTGACACAGAACACCACCAAGCATGGACCTATGCCATTAATTCAGCAGTACTGACAAACCAAGTCTGAACATTCAGGTATGCTCTCAAATACTGCCTGATTCACTGCTTGCTATGGGGCATCCTTGTAAGTCTGATATTTTAGAGCCAGAAGTAACCAAGATAGGGAAGGAACAAAAAGTGACACTGTAATACTAGAGCCGCACTTGAGAACAGAATAAAATCAGAGCTCCGGAGTTACTGGCATTCTTCTAAAACAAGCAGTACACTTTTTCCGACTTGTCAATGCCCAAGTAAAGTTACCACAATTATACAGCATCTTGTGGTAAATAGTTGGGAGTTTAGGACACATAACGACTTTCATGTTAATAAAGCACAACACCATTGTGAACTTAAATCTTTTTAAAATGTCAAACCTATTCTAGTTTGTGATGGAAGATGTATTATATACAGGTTATAAATTATCCATGATTATCTGAGTGGGAAATCTATGTGGTAAGAGACTAAAATAATCATGGTTAGTTCTTCAGTGGCTTTAACTATGGGGCTGTCTAAAATTAGTACTTCCAAGAGTATGAGCATAATTAAATAGTATTTTTTCTTTAGACAAATAGGAATAAATTAGAGAACATTAAAGGAGGAATATATATATATTAATCTGTATTAATATAATTATCATTGTGATGCTTATACTTAATATGATCAAAGCTAAAAATTACTTCCAGCGGTATAAAAGGATTATATTCATGGCTTTCTGTATTACTTACAGTACTTGCAATTGTGGAAAACAAATTAATACCCTTTAGTGAAGTCTTGCCTATACATCAAGGACATTGATTAATTTCTCCATTAAAAGATTTACTTGGCATTTCAATAAATCTGGAAATGTGTTGTAGCATTGAAACAAAGGTTGTAGTAAAAAAAGTTTTAAAATAACCTATTTCTTCTATGAGAGGGTAGAGTAGCTGAAGCAGAAAAAAATAATAAATGGATGTTGAAAAGTAGTTCAGAATGAAGAGAGTTAACTTGAGTTAAAGTTTATTGGCTAAGGTGAAAAATAATGAGGAGATCAATTACGGTCAAGTATCATGACCACTGTAAAGTCTGCGAAATCCAATGTTGATTTTCAACCTTACGCCCTTAAATCAATTTAATCTTCTAAATGGCAACATGGGGCCTGACCTTCCCACTGACTTCAGTGAGTTTCAGAGACTATAAAATTAATTTACAAGTCTCTATTTGGTTGATTCTGTGACATCTTTATGTTGATTTAAGTATATTGGTGCCACACACCCAGTAATAGTCCAGCAAGAGAAAAGGATATAAAGAATAAATAAAGTTTTCTGATTTCTGAAAAGGTGACTTCTAACCAAGCTATGCTTGACCTAATTCCTGTTATTTTCTCTGCTACTAGTGATCTGACTAGAGTACGAATAGATGGGAACAGTTAGCATTTCACATATTTTCAGACTAATCAATCAGTAAAATTATTTTTGGGTTTACTTCAGCAGAAAGTAGAAAAAGTTCTGTATTAATAAAATCAAGGAATCATACTTATGAGGCAAAAAATCTTACTAACCATGTTTCGTCATGTTGTTTTGAAGAATTATTGACAATTATTATAGATAAAGCCTTGAGAGACACTCCAAAAAACACTCTTAGCTGTTTTTCATAATCCAAACACCAAACAAATTGATTTACATGTTAAATAAATAAGCCATTAAAGAATTTGGTATTCTACTGTTAAAATATTAAATAGTAAGCATTTATATCTCTTCATGTCACAGCACCTGGAGCAATATCATGTAAAAATTCTTATATGCCTTTTCAGAACATCATAATCAGGGGGTCTAACAACATTTCAGTCCAACAAATTTAAAACCTCACAGGGCTTTGTTGATGGTTAAACACTGGGACAAGTTGCCCAGAGAAGTGATGAAATTAACGTCTTTGGAGACATTCAAGTCTTTACTAGAAATGGCCTTGAGCAACCTGATCTCGTCAGACATCTTTTGAGCAAGGTGTAGGATCAGATGATTTCTGAAGATCTCTCCCCAATTAAATTATGGGGTTTTTTTATGGTTCTGTCATAACCTCAAAGACCTAGAATAGGATTGCAAAGTGTGAAATACATGAAGAAGATTTGCAGGACCACAGAGGGATATTGTGGGGAAACACATGCCTTGAATGTCAAAGAAACTTCCAGGAAAACTTCATGTCATGTTATACTATTTGAAGCAGTCCATAAGGCCAAGTAAAAAAGTCTTGTAGGCTGTGACGGAGTAGAAGTTTTGTTTACTTAGGTTATGCAGGTCTTATTCATCTGTAACATTGATCATTAAAGGAGACTTCTTTCTTTTTTTTCTGTTTTAGTGTAAATGGTTGTTGTGGAATAACATCATTGAGATGTTTATTAGTTTATGTATTATGTATTTATTTATTAACTGCATAAGCCAATAGATGTTGATATCCATTTCTAAATATGGCCCTGATATTAATCTCTTTGATATATGGTTTCTAATTTCTGTATGTCCGTTTTTATTCAGTTTTATTTAACTTCAATGTAACAGAAAAAAAAATCTGTGACACTTAGAAACAGAATTCCTTAAAACTATGATCTAACATACGCTGTAATGGCTCACTGCAAGTTATCACCTAAGCAATATGAAGAATTATTCAAGAATATCGTCTTAGATTTCATAATTTATGTGTGATACTACATTCAAATTTGCCTCTACTGTTCCTAAAGTATGTTTCCATTTGGGATGCATGGTTTTCTATGCTATTCACATATCTGGTTTTGTATTTTTTCCTAACAGCATGGTTTATCAGTCCCCAAAAGTAAGTCCTTAATTAAGGACTCCATAACTTATCTCTTTCTCTACTTTACAGATTTTTAAATTTAGGTAGTTTGGTGGATGGATGTCATACACTATACTATTACACTTGCTATATTGCTGGTAGTATTTGTTAATGGTAAATTGCTTAGTAAGAAATACAGTTTCATTAACAGAGTTAAAAATGTAAGCATGGGTTCTTCAAACTGGGACAGGTGTCTTTGAATTGGCTCATCCAGAGTAGTGACCTGTGGTGAATAGTTAGTGCCGCAGGAGTTCAGATTCCTAAACCAAATGCAGCTCCCAGTTTGTTCCTTCCTTCTATTCATAGAATGATTCTGACTATTGCGAGACTAACATAATTCACCAAGTCATTCCTGATGCATTAGAAAGTACTCACTTTCTGAAGCTTAAAAAAAGAAAAAAAAAAAAAAGCGCCAAAGAGACATTTACTTCTTAAAAGCAGCCAGTCGTTTCTTAAGCCTTCTAGGGAGTTAAAAAGACTGGTTAATTATAAATGAAGAATGACTGTTCTTCTGACTTGCAAAACTCTCGTGTTTCTAATAATTAAAGTATTGAAGCAAGAGAACATTTTTCTGAGCTTTTCTTCCTTCTCTTTGCCTCCAATTTTCTTTTCACAGACATAGAAGGAAGCTGTCCACAAAACCAGCACGATACAGGAATACAGTTTATTTAAGAAAAATAGTAAAATTTCTTAACAATGAGATGTTGGATTTTTTCTAAGTACCAGACGGTACAAAAGGAACAAGACATCATTTTTTCACCAGAGTAGCTATTCTATTGAAATTCTTAGAGGAATTGTAAGGACAATCGAGACTATGGACTGTTAAGGAAAAATAACTTCCTCCAGGGAACAAGATCAATCGTTCTTCACATTGGCTAAAGACTACTCTGCAGTGTGTAGGCAGACAATAATTTCATTGAAAATTATGAGAGAGTGATAGATTCCCTGATCTCAGTTATGGACCCATGGAATTACTGAACATTTAATTACAGTTTCAAGTAGCATAGCTTTAGGAACTTTTCTGGCAAGACAATCTCTACCCTTCATCAGTACAGGCTTTCTGTATTTCTAAATTTCCTTCTATCACAAGCTTTCCATCTCTAATGAAGTTGAACACTTTCAACAGTGGTAAAATTGACCTGTGAAACACTGTGAATTAGAGTGTCTGAAGCATCATAAAAAGTTTATTTATGTAAAAAAGGAGGAAGATGTTGAGTTAATCATCTGTTCAGCTCTGTTGAGCTTCTATTTTTCATGCACCTTAATTTACCAAAGACTTTGTCGTTAAAAATATAGCTAATGCGAATCACCGTGGTTTCATGGAAATGACGTATTTCCAAACAAATGTGTTACCTTTTTAAATAAAATTAGAGGTCCACTTAGTAAGGGCTGTTAGGCTGATAGTACATAGTTCAGTTCTTTCTCACATGATATTTTTATTTGAGAGCTTGCGTTGTGTGGAATGAAATAAGTACACACCAAACAAAAACTTACTTTGACAGACCTCAGAAAGTAATAATAAATGGCTAGACATTCTCTAGTGGGACTCATATCTCGCAAGTGCTCCTTGGTTTGATTCTTGGTTAAAATCCATATCAATGGCCTTCTAGGGCCACAAAAATAGAACAAAGACTAGAAGAAAAGTCTCACAGTTTAAGGAGTTCAAACTACTTTATTTATTAAAGGGAAAACTGAGACGTGATTTGAGTGATAGTTACATATAATTGCAGTTAGAAGAAAGATTTGAGGGAGAGCAGCTTTTCAGCCTGGCAGGAAAGGAGTAATAAGATGCAGTGAATGAATACTGAGTTGGACAAATTCAGCCTTGGAAGTAATTAAAGTGGGTGTAATTAAAGATTACAACAGCTACTATGAGAAAATCTGAAAGCCTGTGTAAGTAGAAGGTGAGATCAGATGATCACAGTAGAACGTTATGGATTCGAAGTCTATGCAGGTGTAGATTTTCTAATGAAATGCAACATAAAAATTGATGTTTTCAGAATATACTGCATATGATATATTTTTTATTGTATGTGAAAACTACAATGTATTTCTTAATAATAACATTTATTTAAGACTAAAGAGAGATGATTATGTAATATCTTATGATTGATTGCACATACTAAATACTGTATTGTAACACTTAGGAATATTTCTTAGGTGCTCTCCATCACTTCCTTTCAGATGTTCCATATCAGTGGTACTGACATTTCTGTGCTTCAGGATATGTATGGTCTTCTGATTTTATTTCTGAGATAATGTTCTTAGCTACATGGTTTATGTTGTAACAGTCTTCAAAGATTGAGAAATATGGTAGAAATTTAGTTATTTCCTAACCAGGAAGAGAGGTGTATGATGCAAGCCATGGGTATAGCCTTGCCTGCCACTCCAAAAAGTCTTCAAAGTTTCAGGTGAAATGCACTCACTCAGTTCTTCCTTGATCTATCTCCGGGCGGGTTTGTCTCGCAGTTAAATCTCCTGGCATGTAATTACATGTCTTAGATTGGGTAGAGTGAATGGCACTCCATCATAATGCCCTGAAACTCTCCCCAGAACATGTTGTGGTGGACCAGCTATTTTAAAAATTGTGGCCTTTCTCATCTAGCACAGATCCCAGGGTAGGATCTATCAACTGAGCACATCATCCTCTGAGCACACACTTGGGTTTTTTTGTTTTCCTAATCATACCTTCAAAATCCAGACACTTCTGTGCTTATTTTCTTTGAACTTCCTTGAATATTGACTGGCTTGGGTCTGAGCTGATTTAATACATGTCATGTGACCAACTTTGTTTTGTTTTGTTTTGGGTTGGTTGGTTTGTTTTATTTTTGTTTTGGTTCTGTTTCTTTGTTTGTTTTGGAAAACTTACAAGGTTTCTGAAGCCTTGAGAATGCATAACAAAAAGCATATGGTGCTTCCAAAACTAGTGGATGTACCCATCTGAGTCCTTTTGCTGCTACATGCTACATCTTTGCTGCTCTGCATGCTACATCTATATGCAGAGACATAAGACGTATTCTAGCTCAGTGTTGTGCATCCTCTATACTTTGAAGAAGGATTTCTTGCTTTTTCTTTTTTGATTGAAAAAACAAAAGCAAACAACACTGCAGAATAAAACATATTTTTTTTTTATAGCTATAATCCACTTATAAGGAAAGAAAAAATAATTCCTAAAACCAAATCTCTCTAGAAAATAGACAAAACATAACAAAGGCTTAGTACCTCCTTATTTTATAAACTTATAAACAAAACCACAAAGGCATATTTGAATTCTCAGGAGAATTATAATTGTCAGTAGAAAATTCATATGAGGATTTTTAACTAGGGACTTTTTATGAAGAAGCTGCTCTGCACTTTATTGATAATTTCTTAGCTACTTGTATTGCACAGAGTATGCAAAAGATATTGCAAAGATACGGACAAACTGTTGTTGCAGTAAATATAGTTGAGGTGCTAGAAAAACATGTTTCTACAACCACAATGTTTGAATGATTCCTTTGGAGATTGCCAGAGAAGGAGCTGGAACTGGGGAACTTTCTGTGGGACTAGTATATCAGATTCATGAGTTTTGCAGAGAAGAGAGCAGTAGAAAGAGCTCTTCATTTGCATCTGAACTTACAATGACAAACAAGCATTAAAGTGGATTGCCTGCTTTGTGTAAAGAACTGTTGCTTTTTTTCTGAGATGTTAACCCTTTCATTTGGGATAAAAAAAATGTAATTGCTGAAGTGTTTGCTTCTTTCCGAGTGCTTCCGAACTACTGGAAAAGCAGTTTTCCTTTTCATACCACCCAAACCCAAGCCCTGCACTGACACACATATTACAATGCATTGCTGTTTTCACAAAAGCACAGGGTTTGCAAAGGTTGGCAGGCAGCCTCACGTTTTCGAAGGCAGAACATCTCAGTGCTATGTATGTAGCTCAGGAAACAATCTGCCCTTCTCAACTTCCTCCCTGAACTGCTGTGAGTCTGACTCCCTCCAGCTAGGTTTTATGGCTTGACCTTTATTCAAAAACCAGAGAATAGGTCCCTCCATACAACTGTAGCGGGCCAATACCATCCTTCATCACAGAGAAGAAATGAGAGTAGCTGGAGCTAGAAGGATGTAAGTAGGGAATGAACACTAGGCACTAGCACTTCCTACCTTGGGATTACAGCCTGTGCAGTACAGTTCCTGTACAAGATGAGATGTGGCTTGGAGTGTGCAACCATGAGACAACAGTAGCACACATTTCCTAAGATTCTGTGCTTATGTGGCTGTTGTGGGAAAGTGCTACTTACGAATATATGAAATAGAGCTTTAAAAGAAATCTTTTTATTTGGAAAAAGGTTCTATGGTGAGTCCACTGAAACCATATAAATCACAGATGTTTAACTTTAAAAATGTTTTTCAAGGAACACTGTTTTTCCTCCAGAGGTATAAACTCCTGTTTATATAAACGAGAACAGAGTATTGTTGAGAATATCATATGCAAATATTTTATTGGAAGCATCGCAGTGTAGTTCTCTCCTGCATATTATACTGCAGTTTGGCTCTGTGTTTAGTAGTCTCAGCAGGTTTGATTATGTAAAAGGGTAGATATTCTTCCATCCTGAAGCTTTTCATAGGAGTTAAAAGTACTTAGAACTTTCCAGGACTGAGTGATTTAGAAACACTCAAGATCTCCTCATGTTTTGTCTCACTCTATATGGCATTCATTTTTACCACTGTAGAATTAACTGTTCTAAAATATAATGATTTTCTTCCCACTGTTTACTAGCTTCATCAGGAAGATAAGCACCATGGAGAGAATCCTTTTTTAGATAAAAACAGTAATAATACAGAAAGAAAGTTCCCCTAAGAGAGGTAGGTTGGAAATTAAAGTCATCAAAGTATAGAGAGTATGGTTCAATTAAGAATGATCTGATGTCATAAAAGAAGTAACTTATTTTCAGATGAAAATGTCAACTTCATTAAAGTTATTATAAACTATAGGTACTTACAACAACTGGAACTGGAGTCAGTGATCCAGAAACACCCTTCTCTGGGTTCTTTCCAGTCATAGAAATTTCTAAAACATTCCCAAGAGAAACGTATTCTTATTGTATTGCAAGTTATGCTGCTTATGTTAATGAAAAAAATAATAATAATTTTTCTTTAAAGAGAAATCTTTTCTTGTTACATTCATGACCTTATCCCTCCACAAACCTATAAAAATACGTTGCCAGAGTTTTACAACCATTGTTTTACTAAATGTTATATTAAATGGTATTATAGCTTTATTGCAAGTTTGATTCAAAGTGAAATAAAGCGGTAAAATTTTCACTGATTTTGGTGGGTTCTTCTTTCATTACTAAGAAACTCGATCACCTGTAAGCATGTCATCTGTACCCTTCACAAGGCTTGCACCTCAGAGGATATTTAAATGCAGAATAGGTTTTTTTTAATTCTAAACTTCAGAAGACTGGTGTAACCTCACAGTGCCTCTAAGGGCTGCCTTGCAAGTGAAATACTGACTCTAAAATGACTAGCAGGTGCAAAATGAATTCTACTAACTTTGATTTGTAATAAAGCTTGTGTGACTAATCCTCCTTTGATAACTTGTACTGTCAAAGTCAGGTCTCAGATTGTCTGACTGCACAAAAAATTTCTCAGAAATGTGAGATGGCATTTACTCAGCAGTGCCATCTTTCATGATACTGCTTTTGTTGTTCTTTGCCAATGTTGACCAAGCTGCTAGATTGGATGTGGAAGGGATTTTAATCTTCTCCATCTGTATGACTGGAGTTTAATCTTACAGCTTTTCCTGAGATCTCTAAAACATGGTATGTTTAGGAAGAATGTACTGGAAGCCAACAAAAAAGACAGGAAAAAGTGTAAAAAACCCACCCCCCATTCTGTCCCCGGCCCCTGTGATGCTGTGCTTTTAGTTGCTCAGAAATGATCATGAGGAAAACCATGTGGAATGGAAGATGCCCCAAACATGATGACCCACTAGTAGCCTGACACCTGCCCCACAGAACATACTCTAGAAATTCAAGATTTTGGATTTTGGCATTTGCCAGATTGATGCTTCACACAGATGTTTGTTAAAGGTGAAGTCCAATACAGATAAGTCAACAAAATAACCCAAACATAGCAAAAAACTTTACTTGCTCAGATATAGGAAAAAAAAAAAAAAAAGAAAAGAAATTAGAAATTAGTGCTGGTGGCAAACAAAATGATTCCCAAGAATGATTCACATATAAATTTTAGCAGCCTTCATTACAATAGAATTTTGAATAACTGTGCCTTTATTAAAATCTGTTTTCCATTTCTGCTCTTCCTTCTGGTTTATGCAGTCTACCAGACGTAGTCATAAACACTGGCAACATTTCAGCTCATGCTTAAAGGAACATGAAATGTGGAAGATCATACAGTTTCTTTGTCTTTGATTAGATTTGTTTCCTAATTTTATTGACTAAATATAGTATTTCACATGCAAACAATAGCCATTTTATATATTAGATCAGTTATTAAAAATAGAATATATATATCCATAAAGTAAAATAAAAGCAATGAATTTTGTATAGCCTGGCAATCGTAAATGAAGCATTTTACTATGATTTTCTAATACTAAATATTGCAAATCTGATTAACTGCAGCTTAAGCTGGATGACTTCCTTATGTTGAGTAATTTGGCTTTAGGTGTACTAATGCAACTATTTCTTTTAAGTTTTACTTTTATTCGTTTTCATGTCTTGCTTGAGAAGGAATATGACATAAAAAAAAGCTGTAACAAAAGAAATTATGCACACAGGGAACTCCTTTGTTACTTCATTTTCTTATGGAAATAATTATTTTTTTAAAAAGTTTATCACTTTCCAGTAATAATTTTCCTTTTCCACATATTTGCTTTCATGAAATTTTCAGCAGGCACGTCTCCCAAGTGTAGGATGGAGTTATATAGTAAAATCAAAAATAGATGCCAGTGTCAGTGTCTTCATCTGTCAACCAGTAACATTCTGATTGAAATCTTCCCTTTGGCTGTGTAGGAGACTTGAACCTTGGTTTTCAGTGTACAGATGCATAATCTTTCTTAGTAGCTGATCTCATTTCTCATTAGATCTAGTCTACTGTATCAAAACAGTCAGAGTGTCATGGATGTTGAAAATCAACATAGCCAGGAATGCCAGGCATTATGATTAGATGTGTAAACTTCTCTGCCAAAATGGATATGGCAGGGATTTGATCTTATGTCTGCTACATGAACATTTTAAAACTAAAGGCTGTTTTGGGATGGAGTACTTCTCCCTTTCCCTCTCCCCCCATCCCCCCAAAAAAAAAGAATTAAAACAAAACTAAAAAATTTTCCTACATTGCTAACACGGAATGAATATAAATTCTGGATATCTTGACATATTTTATGTATTAGGAAAACTACTATCCAATAATCTGTAGAAGTACGAATGTACAAATGAAAGCAATCTCTCCAAGGGAAATGCACTGCAAAATATCAAGCATAATTTTTCAGAACTTTAGGTAATGTAAGGTTGATATGCATGTACATAAAACAGAAATTTAAAATAGAAGCATGTCAGAAACTCCATTTCATTGTTTGACTGTTACCATGGTAGAAAAAGTTCTTTTCAGAAAACCACCTGCAAAAGATCAAAGGTAAATAAGAATAACAATATGCATTAGGGGAACTTAACAATATTTTATGTATGAACACTTCCTCAGGCCAGCTTCTTAAATTTCTCTTTAAAAAGCTACACTGGTTTATAGAGGTTTTTCTGACTCCTCCATGTAAGCTACAGGCAGAAGACAGAAGAGATTACTGATGAACAAAATAGACTGCCTCTGTTTGCTGTAAAGTCTTGCATTAAAAAATATCTTTTGTTTCAGGGTGGTTAAGAATGAAAACAAATCAATTTAAGGTTCCTAGAAAATTGGAAAATTATAAAAATAAATAATCTAAGTATTTTAAAATGTAAAAAAGGAAAAATTTGGGTTTGAGAGTAATGTTTCTCAAAGAAATTATAAAAGTAAAGGAAAATTTGAAGCAAATATGACCATCTCTAACCAGAAAATAAAAATACTAAATATGGCTAACCTGAATTTTTTAAAATTTCAAATCTATTAATTTAATATGTGGATGTTGAGGAATCCACCTTATTCAGTGAAAATAAGCTTTTCTGGAAAAGTTGTTACAGTGAAGTTCTCATATCATTAAGCATAGCAACATCTGAGGTTACTTTGCAGAGGTGGGTTGTGATATAGAGCAACCCTACAAATACTTGTGCATGCAAAGAAATAAGTGTGTGAAATCTTACTCTGTTTTGCAATAATCAGGGGTGCACAGTTAGGAATCTGTCTTTGCTTTCATTTCTGGATTTTCTGAAAATACCTAAAATTGAAAATGTGTGAGAAAAAAATCTGTATCTTCAATGTGAAAGAGACATAATTTGTATTAAAACCCCCTGAATTTACCAATTCAAATTAGCCTGAAATAATGAAAGGTCCTCAATCTGTTTAAAACTTGAAACTACTGCAGAAACAAGGAAAATCTGACATGGGGAGACATACACATGACTTTTACAGTATGGAAACTGTCTTGAGAAAAGCACATTATTTTTTAGCATTAGCAGCTTAGGATATGCTTTTGTTTAAGGCAGAAAAAGAATAATTTTCAAATTCACTGTTTCTCCTGATAAAGGATCCTGTTTCTTTTGCCCAGGGCTTACAGACACTCAGCAAAAGTTGCAGGGATTCAAGAAGATAAGGATACATGAGTCAGCTCTTACTTTTATAGTTATTGCAATGTAGGAAAGTGGCCTAAAGATCTCTTTAGATGACTAACATTCAGTAATCATTTCAGCATGATATTTCGACAACTACTGACAACCTAAAAGACTGAAATGAGACTTTATTTAGACGTAAATTTGAAGCACTGCAGAAATGAATCTTTCCTATCAACTTGGTTTCTGATTCCTGACAAGGAACTACAGAAACAAAAGAAAATCTCGTCCACTAAATGAATTTGTTGATTTTACACATAAAATTCCACATGTCCAGCTTGATAAAGGGATTATTGTTGTCTGGGATGATGACAGCTGCTCGTTTGCTTTCAAGTCATGACAGCAAAGAGAAAACTCTAAAATTATTTCTCTCTTTTCTTTTGGGAAAGATTATAGTTTTAACTTGCTGTTCCTCCTTCTATGAGTCAGTGAAGAGAATGCAGTAATTGGAGTACATTTTTTTAAATGCTATTTAACAGAATAATGGAGAAATATAGTATTCGAATTTTTGCAACCTCCTGGCTAATAGAATTTTTGTTAAAAAATGGTGTTCTTTGATCCCCAAAACAGTGCATACTTTGAAGATATGAATCAAAAGGACCATATTCTGTTTGTACATAGCAATAAAATACATGGTAGAAGATGGATCATAATGTTTATTACTGCTACTGCTTTTCAATTATAGTTCTTTTGACCTTGGACTCAGAACTGAGCTGGAACACGTTGATTTATCTCTATTTGCCATGAATAATTGAAAAATCCAGATTTGGCTGTACATTTTGTACGATTTTCACCCCTTCCCCTTACATTTCATATCTTCCACTTTTTTAATTTGGTGAATTGGCTGATTAGCAATCTGACTTCTATCTTTATTAATCATATCTTGTTCAGCAGATTTCACTTAGAACACGTGTAAGAGTTTATCTGCCCATTTTGCAACTTATAATCACCTGCAGTTATCTTCTGTGACCTGTGACCAGCTTGTTTTCTGCCTTTTTCAAATTTTCTCATGAAACTACTTGGTGATTTGACCACAGATCTATGTTGGTATCTGTTACCTGTTTGTTCCAAGCTGTTTCTATAATATTTCTGCAATAGGCTACGAAGCCGTTATGAGGAACAGAAACTTGAGCTGAACATGAACCAGCTTGTGTGCAGGCTGCCAAGAAGGCCAACAGCATCTTGGCCTGTATCAGAAATAGTCTAGCCAGCAGGACCAGGACAGTGATCATCCCCCAGTATTGGGCACTGGTGAGGCTGCACCTCGAATCCTGTGTTTAGTTCTGGGCCCCTAACTAAAAGAAAGACATTGAGGTGCTGGAGTAGGTGCAGAAAAGAGCAAAAAAGCTGGTGAAGGGTCTGGAGGACAAGTCTTATGAGGAACAGCTGAAGGAACTGGAGTTGTTTAGTCTGGAGAAGAGAAGGCTTAGGGGGGACCTTGTCACTCTCTACAACCAGCTAAAAGAAGTTGTAGTGAGGTAAGGGTCAGTCTCTTCTCCCAGATATCAAATGATAGGACAAGAATAAATGGCCTCAAGCTGCACTGAGGGTGGGGTTTAGATTGGATATTAGGAACAATTTCTTCACAGAGAGGCTGATCAGGCATTGGAATAGGCTGCCCAGGGAAGTGGTGGAGTCACTGTCCCTGGAAGTGTTCAAAAACTGTGTAGATGAGGCCCCCAGTGATGTGGTTTAGTGATGGTCTTGGTAGTCTTGGGGTAATGGTTGGACTCTGTGATCTTAAAGGTCTTTTCAAACCTAGTTGATCCTAGGGTTCTATGATTAAGTTATGGACCTACCTGATCAGCTTTCAACTTGCAAGAATCAATGGTAGATTTGATTTATATCATGGAAGTTTGAAACTGAAGTTTTCACAATCTGAGAGACAATGGGCAAACTTATTTTGATTAGCCTGTGTAATCCTTGTTCTTTGATTATTAGATATCTATGAAAGACAGAGGATCATAAGCACTGCTTTTCTCTGAACTTTTGTACCAAATTCTGTGCTACTTTTTGATAATCTGGCTTTAATATTTACTTTTAGGCTTTTTATTCCAGTTTATTAGTTGGCTACTTATTCTCTGCTTCCTCACTGAGACCAAGCCTCTAGCATTTTCTCTTGACATATGCAGCGTATAGTGGAGATCATGTTGTTTCTACAGTATTGTAGGCTTGGTGACATTTATTCAACGTGTCAGCCCTTCTTTTTCCTTTTCCAGCAAGCTGCATCAGGAATGGTATATACCCTTTGGGTTTTCAGTTTTCTGAGACAGGATAGCACAACCTCTGCACAGCATGTATTGCTGCTTCATATAGCAGTTTACACACATAAATCCACCTCCCCTTATTCCCCAAGGTGTCATATTAAAGCTTCTCTTCCTAACAAGATAAACATGTCTGGCTTTCCCCTCTCCTATTTGAATTCTGTCTAGCTCAAGTGCTTTGTGTAAGGGAGGGAAACAGACTCAAACTACAGGCTGGATTAGGATGAGCTGATTACTGGTCTACATCCGTCTGTTTTTCCATGTACCTGCTGCTATGGAAACTGATGCCTCTTTACCCTTTCCTGAAGACTGCAGATAGAGGAGGATGGGCCTTGCTTACATCTATCTATTCATGACATCAAAGGCGTATGTAGCTAGACAAAAAGCATGAGAGATTTAACCCAGGAAAAGGGCAGTTGTCTCAACATTTCTGTGCACCCTGGGTATCATCTTCAGTTGTTCATCCTTCTGTCTGCCACGCTGTCACCCTTTCAAAAGGGTTTTGGTTCATTTTCTGTAGCAAAATGGCACCAAATATAGAAAAAGATTATGTTTTCCTTGAGAAACAATAACCTATATTTAGCACAGTATCTTTGTCTATCCCCATCTTCATTTTGAAAGATGAGAGCAACCCTCCCTCTCCCTCTCAGACGTTAGGATGAAACCAGCTCTTAGAAACAATCCATTTTTTCTGCTTGAAACCTGCCCAGTGAAATAGTAGTAGCTGATATCAAGATGTGTTTTCACTCCTACTTTAGCAGCATTTTTGTAATTGGAGATGTAAGGGAGCTGTGTTGTGTATGCATAGCAAGCAGATATTTGTGAAGAGTGCTGTGGTGTTTTAAATATCTCACCTCCTTTTCAGGGCTCCAGCGCTGGTTGTCATAGAAACAGATCTGAGAACCAGAAACTGGCAGCTGAAATTGCCTCGTCTGATAGTGACTGTGTCCATGTCTAGTCCTGCTTCCATGGAAACACATGTCAGAGCAGCAAACGCAAGGTAATGGTTTCCAAAAGCTGCCTTAAAAATAACCCTGAGCTTACTGCTATTTTGTTTGTGATTCTCTCCCCACCAGGCCTGTTTAAGTAGAGCTCTTGGAGTGTGCAATGCCTACAAGCTTAAAATAACTAAGGGGGGAAAAAAAGGCATAAATCCCAAAAGTATCTGTCCTCTTTGATTTCCTTTACTGGCATAATATGTTTTGAGGTGACAAACTAGTAAACAAGCCTTGGCCTGCATAGTTACATTAGCCACTGACTGTCAGAATTATCTTTGACTAATTAGGTGTCCTTTCTTATCACTGTTGTTTAGGCTGAGCATTTTACAAGGTGAGCAATGATTGGCATGGTTTAGTTAGCCAGACCTCATTTAACTCTTCAGTACCACCTGAACCACAATTCATCACCAAATAAAAAAAAAATGGATCAGATCAGATTAACATTTTTAGTTTTCAAAAGAACTAAGTGCAAAAAAGCCCAGATAATTTTCTATGCATTCTTTCCCCGTTTTTCTCAGGAATTGTAATCTACCCTCTTTAGGAATTTCTAGACTTTTCAGCTGGCTCTAGCTCTTCTGCTTTGCAGCAGACTTGATATATTTAGAAACCAGCAGGCTGACAGTGGCTTTCTGAGAAAAGATGTTCTGTTTTGAAAAGATTGAATGTGTTGTTGCATGTTCAGTTCAAGTACCTGTTACCCTGTTGACCTTCTTTCGCAGGTATAATGTTCTTTTTCAGACAGGTGAGAGTCCATTTTTTATCCCCCACTGTCCCAGCAAATCTTCCATTTGTTGTGATTCAAGATAGGTGGAGAAAGGCTAGCAGAATGTTAAATTATGCTTGAATGGAGCAAATTTGTCAGCATTGCTTGCTGACATCAGTATCTTGTAAGACATAAGATGCTTCAGAATTCAGGTGCTTCTTCTAATTTCTCATTAATCCTGAGGAAACACTTGTGTCTCAGTAGCCCTTGCTGAAAAAAAAAAATAAAATATTGATAGTCTTTGTTAAATGAAAAATAATGCAAAAATGTAATTGAAATACATAGCTGCCTATCAGAGCTTGAGGTTTTTGTGTAAGATATATGCTTTGTGTGATAGCAAAGACATCACATCCTGAAGTCTGCATGTCAACTAATAAAAACAAAACCTTGTTTGAAATGTTCAGTCATTCTTTTTCTAAAGCTTTCTGTGAAAAGTCACTGTCTAAAACTTCTAAGAGTAATACGGTCTACCAGTTATTCATGCTTTGACTTAATACTTCTTCACTTATCTGGTAGGTCTCAGATGAATTGCAGAATGTTTTGAAGCAGGAATATAGAAAGAAAAGCTCTTTGCCTGCTTATTCCTCTGGGGCTTCCTGACCCACTAGAGAGGAGCACAGCCTAATTCTGCTTCGCGTTTAGAAACAGTCAGAATGACCTCAAATATGTAGCAATCAGGTAGTTGCTAACTGTATGTGCACTATGTTCTGTGCTTTCCACCACTGATTAATTTTCACCTTCTTTTCTCTTAGTAACAGATGTTGCTATTGTTCTGGAATTCTGAAAATGTAACTGTGACTCCATGGGCTCCTAACAAACTGCATTTCATAAAAAGAGAAAAAATCTTTTTTCTATTTGATATAGCTGTTGCTCTACATCAGCAGTGGTTTTTTTCATCTGGTCATTAAAATTACTGAGAATTGTCATTTCTACCTCAATTTTTCTATTATTTTACAGAGGACTTTTATTGTATTTTTTAAAAAATTTATCTATTTATTTATTGAATTCTTGAAATGTCAAAAATGGGTCTGTGCCCTAAACAGCTAAATAATATGTAGAAAATGAAATGTTTATCATGTGCTAATGTTAATATCATCTTCGTAACGTATTTGACCTTTCACAGTGACGTCGCTTTTTGATCCTTCAATGCCGGCTCTTCCTATCATTGTGAAGCAGAACTCATCAAGCGTTGGATTGTTCACCCACTAATAGGGAAAGTGAACTGGGATTAGACCGTCGTGAGACAGGTTAGTTTTACCCTACTGATGATGTGTTGTTGCAATACTAATCCTGCTTAGTCCTTCCCAAATCTTTGTTCACAAAGTCAAGCCATCCATCCTGCTCACTAGCCTTCGGGCAACCATCCTAGGAGAAGGAAAACTCTAACTTCAAACCCGGGCAGATGGAGCTCGTCCAGCCTTGTAAGGCCATCCATC
>JANHGB010059785.1:0-12572 GCA_026283785.1 Coracopsis vasa
ACTGACCTCAGGCATAGAGCATGTATGTGCAGCAACATTAACTCGATCACAGATGAGTTAACATTGATGAAGAAATCCTGCATTGTCTGACTTATTTTAAATTCTCATTTGAATATTGACTAATATTTATTTTAAAACAGTTAACCATGTATTGAAATTTGACTATGGATGTTTCAGGTAACCAAACCAATATCTGAAAAGCAATATTAAGCTAATTGTGCCTAGGATTTTAAAGAATTAATACAACTGTATTTCAATATCATTGAACTTACAGCCTCTGTATCAGAACAAGGCATATTTATATATATATATGTATGTGCACTTGAGAAGGTGTGAGCAAAATATAATCTTTTTTTTGAATAATATTTTCGATTTAAGACACTTCTAATAGTATCTTAAACACTGCATCATTCCCTAGGACCAAAGGAAAAAACCCAACCCATTAAAACTCTCCCTGACAAAGCAAACTAGTGATCTTTCTGCAAGCATAGGGTTTAATGAGAAAGCTTGAGGACGCCCAGTGCAGTGAAAACCATGATGTAAGAGCTTTCAACTGTTGCAAGAGAATCCCTTTGATTCCCATCTTTAGGAGATATTTGTTTCTAGTATGCCAATTTTTATGAAATATTAGATCCAAATATCTGGCTGTGTTTTGGCTCATAGCCATAACTTTATCAATAATTTGTTATTCCAAAAAAGTATCATTAATGCAGAGCTACAGTTTCTTGACAAATCAGCCTTAAGCACTGAAGCATCAAAAAGCTTTTTTGAAACAAACACCATGAAAAAATCAAACTCGAATCGTGTCTGTAGTTTTAGATATGATATGTAAAGAAATATCGGAGAAAAAAGTGAATGTTTCATTTAAATAAAAAAATCCCACATTTCTCTGAGGAGGTTAACAGAAAATACAGAAATTTTGCTTGCAAACCATATGTGGGTTTACTTCATTACACGTCATAGTCCCCCCACTTTTTTTGTCCTCTACTATCTTTCTGTTACCAAAGTTTTGAGAAATCAGGCAGATAGTTGCTGCAATCATTGCATGTGCCACAAGGAGGAGTGGTGTCTCCCTCCTGGAGCTTCTTCCATTATTATTTCTCTTGACAGTACATCAGACTACATCCCTTCAGAGCATCATGATGGTAAAATGGCTAACAGCCTTCTAAACATCTTAAAATCACTAGTATACTAGAGAAGGGAGGACTTTGCTTAATTTCTGTCAGTGTTCTTGGAGTTAGGTACTTTGTTAGTGATATAAAAGAGTGTGGTTTAAAGTAGTGGATAACTTAAAGTATTACATGATTATGAGTAGAATGAAGCATAATTTTCTGGGATAAGTGTTTAAGACAAAGCCATTTGGCTGAGTGTGTGTAAATTAATTAGGTTAGGTTTTCAAGTGTCTTGATTAATTACATTAAAATAAAGAATATTTGGACCCTATGTGCAAAAGCATAGTGAATGATGGTTGTAATAGATGCTGACTACAAAAGCTATGACTTTAATCTCCAATATTGCAAATGGATATTTTCCTTTGAAATAACATGCAAAGCGTGGTAGTAAATGGCTTAATGGTGCATGTTAAGGAGGTCGAAGAAACTAATGTAAAAGGAAGACTGTGGTTTGAATATTAGATATGCAGGATCACATTCAAAAAATGTGAGAGTCTTGTTGAAAGGTAATTTCAAACGTCCTGCTTGCATTTTAAAGCATAACTTATTATGGAAAGTAGGAAGTGATACCTTAATATTCTGGAGACTTTCAAACAGATAATTAAGTCCTCACCTGGGACACTTTTTACCTTTCCACTTATGGCTTTTTATGTCATTGTTCTTTTCTATCTTGTGGTGAAAGAGGGTAGATTTAGATTAGATGTTAGGAAGTTCTTCACTGTGAGGGTGGTGAGGCACTGGCGCAGGTTGCCCAGAGGAGCTGTGGCTGCCCCATCCCTGGGTGTTCAAGGCCAGGTTGGATGGGGCCTTGCAGCAACCTGGTCTAGTGAAAGGTGTCCCTGCATGTGACAGGGAGGTTGGAACTATGTGATTGTTAAGGTCCCTTCCAACCTAATCCATTCTGTGATTCTACAAAATCCTTGTGCTATTACATATTTGAACAGACCTAGGAAAAGAAAGATGTTTTGTGTGATTTCAGATTTTTTTTTTTAAATGTTAGGCAGCATCAACATTTTTTATACTCCACAAAGGGGTGGTCCCTACCACACTGGAGATGCTGATATCCTCATAAAGTTCATTAATTGATTGGCATGACCTGAACAATGGTAGTATCTAGAATTAGTCCATGTATTTGAAATGTGTATGTCTTATTTAGCAGGAACTAATGAGATAAGAATTTCTGCTGTTAATGTTGTGTGCATTTTAATTTATTTTTTCTGACAGATAATGTCATTTAACAGGATGCTGAGGTGGGTGGACCACTTGTTTGTTTTGTAATAGCAGTGTGTGGCCTTACAGTTCTATTTTCAAACTCTGCTTTCTATAAGAAGTTGCTAATATTAAACATTTACCCCAGTGTTTTCTTTTGGGATTAATTGTGTAATTTGTCTCTTATTCCTGGATCAGTCAGTCCTTCTATTTTCTCCTACAGGGTTACAAGTACATCGTCCAAGAAGGGGAATGTTGTGGGAGATGCCAGAAGACTGCCTGTGAGGAGCAGATATTCTGGTCTCGGGGTGATGCAGATCCTCGTTTGCATGAGGTGAGGTGGCAGTGGCATGGACACTTTCTCTTCTACCAGAAGTGCAAGGGGATTAATTTGTGTTCCACAGAAGGAAGGTGAAGAAGATAAGAGCTATTTTTTTCTATACATCAAGCAGCGCTGAAAACCAGTCTCTTGTAGGGTGTGTAACTTGTTTGGTTCGAACAAGAAAACCCTCCTCATCCTTTTTGGGCTCTAAGGAAGCAATATATTTGTGTAAAATTAGTAACTTTGTAAATGGTAGCTCAAAAGAATGTTAGTAGGATGTGATGCTTCTCTGGCCAAAGGCTACATGTTTAAATTCTCTCAATTACGTAGTATTCCTCTATGGATAGCCGGCAGATGGGGTAGTAGATTGCTTGAATTTCACAGTCGTATGTAAATAAGATATCCTATTTGATACACATGGAAATGTCAGAAAATAAATGAGGGTAGAAACATGAATTATTCTGTGGTTGCTAAAGATGACTGCTGCGTGTCAGATCAGCCCACAGTGGTCCAGGAGACGCTTGTTTTCTGCTCAAAATAGCTGTTTATTTTCAGTAGTATTCCTCTTCCATTAGGATTCAGAGACCCAATGGGAAGTGAGTGCATACAGTGACCATTTAAAATGTGCTGCAGATACCCTGCTGCCCTGGAAAGCTACCTGGATATTTTTTTCTGTTCTTGCCTACATTTTTAATTCCTTCAAATTATTCAGTTTGTTCTATCTCTAACCCAACCACCCTTGGCAAGCGTCTGCCTGATCCAGTAACATTGAATTGGTTAATCCTATGCAGAGCTTTGGATTCAAGAAAGGCAAGAGCAGTTAGTTAAATATTTTAAAAATAGCAGACCTTCTCCTCGTCTTTTCTTCCCTAAGTGTTGTTCTTTATAAAGCATCTGCATTTTCATTTGCCTCTCACGTTTGCATATTAATATTGGTTTTTAGTCGCTTCTTTTACAAAGGCAGCCTGCTGCACTCTTTTTAAAAATATTAATGGATCATTTTGCAGCCTGCCTCTTCCCTGATTTTCCCAAGGGAATTTCTTAATGTGGATCAGTATCCTTTTCAGCTTTGTAAAACAAGTCTTCAGAAGGCCCATTTGAATGTCCCAATATGTCTTACTGATTTCTGTTGTACTGATGGAGTAATAAATGCTTATACTCTACTACCTCTCTTTTGCTGTGTTCTCTTTCAACTCTTCTGTCATTAACAATGAAGTAAGTGTATAACATGAGAAGTATGAACACATGAAAAAAATTCCCTAACTTTCTGAGCAAAAATATTTGAGTTTACTGGACTTTGGGATCTGATTTTCACTTTCAATATTCTTGATGTGTATTCACAGTGTTAACAGTGAAGGCATACAGCTGCAAAGCAGTGATCAGGTCTTCCCGGTGCTGAGCTGTGACAGCATCTTCTTTCTGGCCTGTAGTGATGTCTCTTCCCATAATAGTGCTTAAATTTCCCACCTTGTCTGACCCATGGGCAATTATAATCAGTGGGACTGTCAACAGGTTCCAGTCTCTTCTACATTTGCAAGTATTTTCTGGTGTAGAGCATATTGCCAAAACCTCCTTTGGGCTGACTAGAACTGACTTGCAGCAGGTTCCAGCAGAAGGAGGACCAGCAAAGAGGTGCAGCCAGCTACTGGGTAACAAATGTAGATTTAAATCTAGCTAGGAGTGCTGTTTCTTCTTCACATGTTATTTCACCTGCCTCTTTATTTTTAACCTTGAGGATACTCCTATAACTCCTATACTCTACAAACTAAGCAGCAGATTGTTCTATAAACTGATTGTTGCGGTGAGGATTTGTGGAGAACTGTTGAGTGACAGACTGTTCCTGATACAGTAAATGTGCTCTTTGCAAACCAGCATGCTTGCAAACAACCTGTGGTGGTCCTCCCTCTATGGTGGTCTTCTCTCTATGCAGCGGCACAAATACTGCTATCTATAATTAGTTCTATGATTTCCCATCAGGTTGGCACAGAGTGGCGATCCCCCTTCAACCACTGCATTGTCAATGAATGTGTCCGGGTGAACAATGAGGTTTTTGTGCAGCAAAAGAATATTTCTTGCTCTCAAATGGATGTGCCTGACTGTCCAGAGGGAACTGAACTACGCTGTGACCAAGTAATAGATTGCTGTCCTTCCTGCAGATGTGGTAAGGTTTTGTATATGACAAATGGAATCACTCATCTCATGTGTTGATGTCTTGTTTCTCAACAGCAACTTCCAAAGTGTGTGTTTTGCAAGTACACTGCTGCTTTGAAGCTCTCCTGTATAATTTAGACATTGAGTACAGTAGCACCTGCTGCTCTTACTTTCTCTTTCCAGCTGATGTTTACTGTCTCTTCTTGAACAAATTGCAGTTGAAGCTATTTTGCAGTGTTTCAGAGGGACATACCAGGCTATGTTTCTACAGCTCCAGCCTGCACATTTTAGCATTGAAAAGAGGTCTTGAGATGCTTTTGTCATAGGAAGTGCCTGCTATGAAAATGGAATTTGTTTGCAGCCATGCTGTCTTCTGTGTGTCTCTGAGCATGTGACTGTGGCCATTTCTTAGCACAGACTTTGGTCAAAAGTCCAAATCAGAAGATTTGGCTAATTGGCCTCAGTCTGGGAAGATGCCCAGTTATATTTAATTGACTAGTATATATGCAACCACAGGGTGAGGATCTAACAGTGGGAGTATCTAGCAGTGGGAGGAGGAGGGGAAGTATGCGCTGTAACTTGCAGAAAACCTAAGCGCATCTACTGAAAGTGCAAGACTTGAATTGAAGGGGAAAACTTATATTGTGCCATGTACTTGTTAAAAACCAACTCACCAAGACATAATTGGAGGTGGAATTCAAAATAACTACAAATAGTTACCTTTCAAGGAATAATGTAAGAGGGTTCAGTTATGCCTTTTTACAGTGAAAGGATCTAAATGTTCTTTGGAATGCTAATAAGTCAAAAAGCATACCTGTGGTTTAATAAATCTTGATAATGTCATGATAATGGTAATGTTAAATGGAATATTATCTTTTTTTTTCAGTACCCCTGAATGGTTGTCCTTTGAATGGCACTGTTATTGGGGTAAGATGCAATTCCTTTTATTTGCTGTGATGGTGAGACATTTAGATATAAGAATGAGCTTTTGAAGAACACAAACTTGCCAGAATACAGACAAGCATCCAGGGCAGCTTTGTCCAGACAAAATCTCTGGAAGTGAGACCTTGGTGTAAGAGAAGTGGCAAGAGGCTCAGCGTGTATATGTCCAGTTCATGACTCTGCCACAGTCTCCCTATATGACAATAAATATTTCTGCAAAATGGACACAGAATGTTTCCTTATCTTGAAAGGAGGCTTAAGAAAAGTTCTTAGAAACTGTGGTAATCTTGTGTTGTGCAATGACTTGCAGGCTACCAAACGCATAGGAAACTGTCTGTGAGAGATAATCTCAAATATGATCCTTGCCTACTTCAGGGAAGCAAAAACTTCCCGCATTCTACCTAGAGGATAACACAGATTAAAAAAGGATGGAGAGTCTTGCTCCACCTGTGTGGAAGGAGGGGTATCCCTCCTTGGCTATTAGCAGGAACAGGAAAGCTGAGCTTCCTCACTGTTTGACCTCTTTTGCCTTTCAAGATCTCTGCTGATATGCCCTCAGAGGAAATTTTTTCTCAACTGCACATTTAATGGATAGATTAAGACATGTTTAACCCAGCCCATGACAGTGGGAATGATAGGAGTTAAGCATCTGATCTCATTTATGCCGAATTTATCTTTGGAGAGCTCTGTCAATTGTCCATTGTTTCCCTAAATCCATATTCTGGCAGCACCTCTAGTGTCAAAGAGCTCTAAATATTCTCATCATTCCCCAGGGAAACAGGTCCTCTTTAGTCATTTAACCTAACTTCTAACCTACGTATTCCTGCTTTTTCACTGTGTGTTTTTCTTTCTTTTTCATTTATTTAAAAGATAAGTTTACCCAAATCTGTCTGGACTTTTGAGGTATGGCAGAGAGAACATTTCTCTATCTATTTCTTCTGTGTTTGAATTTTTTCTTAGTTGAAAGGTGTAAGTTTATCAGTTTGCTAGAGCTCCTGTCATGAAGGATCTATCATTCTGTGTGGGGATTACTTCCCTGTAGAATTAAATCCAGGGAATAATTCTGCCTTTCTTGTCAGAAAACTGGGAGAAAGGCTTTAAAGTGGTAAAATCTAAAATCCTCTTCTTTCTCTTTGATTCCTCTGTTTGTCTCATGTATAGTATGTTGTCAAAACTAGTTGTGGCATTTTATAGAGACCATTCTTGTAGAGGATGTCGTGCAGTATAGTAATTGCTAGCTTCTGCCACCTTCTGTTACATAGGATATACACATATATATACTCTATGTGGCAAAAACGTTTCTTTCATGAACAACTAATTTTTTTCTCCTACAGCAAAATATTTCCATGATCTGTCAAGTCTTTGTTCTATTTTCGAGTGTTTTAAAATATTTTAAAGTACTTTAAAGCATAAGCAAATTTTGAAATAAAATGTCATATTGAAGGCAAGATGAGAAATATCCATATTTTGCAGACTTAAAATATTTCAGCTTCTACAATATGGAAAAAAATTCCTTTGTTAATAACATTTTCCCAGTTTAGAATGAATTCAGAAAGCGTTTCAGCTGACAGAAAACTACATTTTGACTCATTCTTATTTGCAATCTGGCCATGTATAAAAGCTGTCTCTTTTTTTTCCCATGTAATACAGATTTTAAAATGTCTTGTTGTATTTCCTGACAATTAATCATTTTATCAAACACTGCCTGTGCAAGATTTTGAGGATGTAGGTAGGCCCCAGCTGTTATATGACTTCTGTGCTCTTGCTGTTGAAAATGTCAAGCATTACTGAAGTTAGCATTCAACAATGCAGTCACAAAAATATTTTCTCAGGGTGGAAAGTGTGAAATTCGAGTTGAGATATAATCTTAAAAGATTTCTAAACAAAGTGGCCATTTTTATTTTTTAAAAAAATATAGCTTATAGTAGGACTTGTCTTAAATTAATTAGATTTTCTTTTCAATTAGACCAGCTTAATTTAATGACTTATTGTAAGCTTACTAGCATATAATACAGCTTCTTAGCTGTATGTTTGAGAGCTTTTGAGCAGCTGGCATTATTACAACCATGTCTTACACTATTCTCTACTTCAATGACTGTTCCAGAGTTCTGGTCAGGAAGGAAGATGTGGTGTCCACAGAAGTTTATACTTCCTGGATTTCAAAACCTTTATTCTGGGTCCTTTAAGAATATGTTTCAAGTTTCATTTTATATCAAGGGAAAACTTTGCTCCATTAACTCATTCACTAAATAGTTCCAAGTTTTAAGTCTTTTACTGCAGTTCTGTTCACTGACTGTGTTCTTAATCCCTTTACATTTTTGTCTTGTATCTGGTTACCAATATTATATTCCAGTAATTTGGTGTATTGCATTCACTCTGCTGTTCTTAACAATGCTGTGGGCTTTAACTGCAGACTTCCAAGCAGGTGGCTGTATTTACCAAAAGGATTATCTATATCACTCATCTGTTTTCCCAGGCTTTTACTGAGTGGCATTTTTAAAGGAGATCTGAGTAGATCTCGGCTCTATGCAGGTTAATTTGGTTGCACTGACTAACACAGGGGCAGCAGATGTTGACATTTCATTTAAAGTTAGCCAAGAAGACACATGATAGGTGTATTATAGAAAGGAAAAAAGATGTATCAATCCATTATTTCATTCAGTTCTGTCATGCTAAGCTACGTTTGTTCACAGAAAGCCATTGTTAAAGCCATTTGCATGCTGATCCCTAAATACATTAAATAAATATCATAGAACTAAACCGTGATGCAAACTTTGGAACAAGGCAAGACCTTCCTCTGAAAGTTCAAAGCCCTTGTGTGTGAGGATTTAGTTTCAACATGTCTCTAATAAGCCCTAAGTTCCTGCCTGTAATAGTGATTTTGGTATATACTCCGCTTTATCTTTTTTGTATTTAATTGGAATGTTACAACTATGAGAAGATCCAATGAGGACATCAATTGTAATATCAGTTGTGGCTTTATAAACCCTTTCTTCATGATGTGAAAGCCTAGAGCTACTGAAGCATTTTGTGATAAGTGTTTACTTCTAGAGGGCTAGAATTAAGTATGATTATGATTGTAAACAGAACAAACCCAACCATATTTTGAAACAGGTCAATATGGTGAGGACATCTCCCAGATTTGGAAGGCTTTTGTGTGGACATGAACATGCATGTATGGAGCTACTAATCAGTAAAGTGCTATCAGTGGCAGTGGGCTGTATGCCCTTGAGAGGCCTCTAGTGCGTAATAGAACTATTGCTCTAGTGTCTGAATGCTTTCCAGTGTTAAGAGTTAGAAAGAAGTCTGGAGTTTTGTATGACATTTGCTATCTGTCCCTCTCCCATAGGAAAACATTATCAGTGTGTCCTTGTGCCTGGATCTGCTGATGTATTTTAACCCTCAAGATTAGTGACCTGATATTCACTATAAAATGTTAAACCAAGAAAGTTGAAGAGTCCTGTGTTGAGGTGTCAAGATGAGTTGCTAAAGGCAGGGATCACCCCGTTAGCATTACTACCTCCCTCATGTTGTATGTGGAGGATCTTTTTTTCTAGACCTCCACAAACCGAGAAAAAAGTCATTGCTCTTGCTGGTGCTTTATATTAGATCACTGAGGCCTGAGGACCGCTGTTGTGCTGGAGTGCAGATTAAGAATGTAATTAAAATTCTTTAATAAGAACATTTATCCTTTGGTGTATATGTTGGAGTGCTGACTCTTAACTACCCATAAATGTACTACCTTTACACTGTTGCTCTGGCCAGCTTCTTAGTTTTGCTCCATTTGTTCCATGAGTATTTACCAGTGTGGCACAATTCCTCTTCCAAGTGAAGTCAACAAGGACATTTTAATGACTTTTGGAGCACAATTTAAAGCTTTTATAATCTAGCAATATTCAGTGTCTGTTTACCTTATTTGTTAGGTTTTAGAAGCTCTTTGTGAAAATCCTCAGTATGACTCCTCCCATTTTATCCTTTCAACCATTTTGACTTGTTATTTTGGGGTTGAAATGAAAGGCTGTACATTTGGGAAGCAGAAGGACTTAGTATTTAGAATTCCTTTCAGTGCTAGGAATCCAGTTACTAGCTCCACATCCTTTTGTTTTCCATTTAATAGTTTGACATTTTTGCTCTACATTTTAAATGTCATTTTTGTTTGTTTTGGAAAAGTGGTGGGATCCAGCAAACAAGGTGCTCAGGGAATTTGAATTGCGTGCCAGCTCAGCCACTGCTTTGCTTGCAACTATGAACAAGTTCAGCTCTTCACTCAGTAATCCTGTTTATGGTTTTGTTTATCTTTTCTTAATTTTAATCTTTCAGGCCTCTAGAGATTCTAAGCAGTATTATTACCGGAACAACAACACGTAATTTCTGCCCATGATCTGTGGGTTGCAATGGCTCAAGAATAAAAAACTTGTTGGCAAACCAGTTCACTGCACCTGGGAAAAATGAACTTATGGCAACCACCTATACATGTAGCCAGGATAGCTTATGACAAAATCTTTCTCATCACTTTCACAGACTCCTTTCTTGCTTGTTAGCTTTGTAAGCAACGTAGTAGGAAATGCCAAAGCCATTTCACAGGTTAAGGAATTCTAAAAGGCTTACTTGAAAAATATCCTCATTCTATGCTGCTTGTTCTGGAATTATATATGCAAAAATTTGGGTCTCTGGAAAGTGGGGGCATTGTTTTCCTGTTTTGTTTTGCAAAGAAGTGCAATGCAAGATTTAATGAAAGAGATTTAACCTAGATAAAACTGCTCATTTATTTGAGTTATGCTGAAGAGACAGTCACTGACTTAACAAACTGGTTCTAATGTTTCAGCCATGGAGACGCCTGATGGTGGATCAATGCACAACCTGTCACTGCACCCTCCAGTCAACACCTTCTCTGAGATATACTCTGACATGTACGAAATTAAACTGTGAACCATGTCCAGTGGTAAGTGTGAGCGGTCTGGATATTCTGGTTAAGAATGTGTCTCATAGGAAAGTTGTATTCTTAGTTGTATACAGTTTATACTCTGTACAACTCTGGAATCTGTTCCCTTTCCTCAAGTTTTTCTGAGGAATCATGGCCCTGTGTTCTTCTTCTCCTGAATTAGACTAGATATACCAAATGTCATCTAAATCCACAGTGTTTGAAAGGTAATGTTTCATAGTACTCAGTTCCACAGGCATTTTTATTGTGCATTTTAGACTACTTGCCTTTAGGGCAAAATAAGGTTTGGCAAATCATTTGCAACAGGAACTGCTGTGTCTCCTTTCCTACAGTGTTATCTGTCCCTCTGGGGACCAGCAGCTTAGCCAGATTTCTACTTCAAAGCTTTCCTATGACTATTCTAAATTGTCTAATAGCTGGGCTCAATAACATTTCTGTCTGCTTCCCAGCCATGCCTTAGGTGATTTGAGGTGATTGACCCCATCAGTTCCACTGGCCTTTTTGAAGTCTTTGCTGCTGCTTTGCTGCCATCTTCTGAAAGGAATGAGCTTGGCTGAGAACGTCAGAGGCAAACAGCATCCATTTGTACTCTGCTGCTCAGCAGCGTGACCAGAGTGCCTGACTAGTTCTGTTCAGTCATGTAGTTTTCTTTCCTAGCACCAATACCTCAAGTGGAAGGGCACCTAAGCAAGCTGCAGAGGCTGGCTTAATCTCCCTCTGTCAGAAAAGCCCAGATCAGCAGCTAAGTTTCACAGAAAAAGGCTTAAATGCCCCTTCCTCTTCTGCCTTACCCTGGATAAAGAATGGAGCCCGATGGGCCCAACCAAACTCAGGTCCTGTGCAAGTTGTGGCCATTGTACCAAAAAGTCACATCTGTAACATGATGATATGGAATTCCCAGTTGATATCCAGGAGAGGCATACGTTGATAGGGTTCCTGTAAAAAAGAGGAGGAAAGTTTTGAATGAGTCCAGTTTTCAATCCCTAAGTAGAACTGGAAAGGGCAATGTAGTTCTGGACCCTAATATTAGCCCTCCTGTAGGTATGATTATAGACACCAGCTTCTGAAAGGAAAAGAAATGGCCAAGCTCAGTGCTGAGCATCTTCCTCACTGCCACAAAATATAACCCGGCAGATCAATGGAAAAAACCCAGATACACTAGAATGAATCTGTGGCCAGAAACATGTGTGCATATGCACATTCCCATATAAAAATGCACAAACATCAATTCTTGCTTTTCAATGCAAGAAGCCAGCTGTAGAAATTAAAGGTAGAGGAATCAATAAAATACATGTGAAAAAACTGAGGAAACATTCCTCTCCTGCTTCTTTCACCACTCACACAGTTCCCAAGTAACTTCTTTCTCCTACCTGACCCAAAAATACAGACTAAGCAAACAGCCCTGAGGAAAGGGCAATTTCCAGTTGGGCTTATTAAGCGCTGTGAAGTTGTGTTTAGGAGATGTGCAGCTACCCAAGGGAGATGACAAGTCTAGGTGTTTGTAGCCACTTTGATGAATCTGTGGAGCTTGAGAGGAGAAAAATATCAAATAACATACAGAATGTCTTCATCACCCTAAGGCCAGTGGGATTCACACACATACTTGGGGTCTTTCCTGTCTCAGCGTCACTGATTTCATGGTATACCCAGATTAAAAGTGATTCCTTCACAATGGCTAAAAATAATGATTCAAGAGTATATACTCTTGAAGGAGCACCTGCTTTCTACTGGATGCTGAAGCTGTGAAAGTAAATGCACTGATAACTGAAGTGCAGCCAACTGCAGCATATTCTGCTCATCAGGGTCAATTGTTTTGGTCATTTTAAGACCTACT
>JANHGB010059788.1:0-30934 GCA_026283785.1 Coracopsis vasa
GGAAAGAAGTACACTCATTCTGAAGCACCACCATTCCTAGGGCAGAGTATAAAGGAGAGTAGAGGAGATCAGAGATATTTAGGCCCTTTCCACTGACTGCTGGGTCTCACTCACCTCCCATCTTTACCAGATAAAGATCCCCAAACATGAGCTGTTGTAATCTATAGCTGCTTGACCAGACATTTCACAAAGACAACTCCTTGATTCAAAACTTTAAAAGGTAAAATAACAGGACAGATGAGTAATGAGGGTGAAGCGATAGTTAAAAAAGTTAGGAAGTCATCTCAAGAGAAATTCTGACCTTCTGAACATATGAGGAAAATATTACAGATCTGTATTTAGAAACTGTAGATGAAAGGAGAAAACCAAGGACTTCTGAAAAATATCAGTTCCATCAATTTCTTCAGTCTGAATATGTTTTTCAGTGCAGACTGAGAATCTGCCAGAATACATTTCCCTTTAAGATCACTTGGTTTTGACATTTATCATTCAGAACCATCAAGAATAAATTATAATATAAACATTCTGCTTCCACTGTCAGTAGGAAATGTCTCAGTCTCCATCGCATATATAGTTATGTACTGCTTGCGGTACTTTTAAATTTATATAGTTCTACTTTTTTTGCTGAGGGAAGTTGCCATTTTGGTTAACCACTTTAGATAAATAAGAGACAAATGATCTGTTTTCTCCTGGAAATATGGCCAGGCTTCCTGTGACTTGTTATTCCCTACTTTCTTTAAGAAAATCACTCAGACTGACCAGCTATCAGTTGCTCTGTCTTTGGATGAATAGCAATAAAGAGCTCTTCCTGAAAAAAAATAGTATTATTTTCTTCTTTCATCCACCAAAACCCTGCTCTGTCCCATTCTGAAAATGAACAAACTAGCGTTTTAACTTAAGATACGGTTTAGAGAATAATCTGTAAGTAGACAACATCACAAACAAATGACACATCCATTGCTTGTTTGGGTGGCCTTGACATCTTAAATACTCAGGCAACACTGATTTCTGCTTTTGAAATGCATAGACTAAACTGTAACATCCAAACTGATTCACAGGGTGAGGAGGGAACACAATGAGCTTTTTAGTAATTCCTCCTGGCCATACATGATGACAGATCACAGCTTTTATTTCACTGATCCGTTTTTACTACTCTGCTTAGGGCCAGCATGGAGAGTTTTGCAGAGATGATTTTTCCCTAACATAATTGACACAACTCTGAGGTAATGAAGCCTCTCATGGAAGAAACAGAGTGCTTGTCTGGGCATGAACACCATCATTTTAAAGCCAATGACAGTGAGGTTTGTTAAATGAGATGCTTTACAATAAGCATACAGTGGCCCACAGATATGACACAGCCATTTCAGACTTTAGTTGGAAAAAAGCTTAAGTTTTGTGAGAAATATACATCTCAGATAATCAGAACTGTAGGCATGGCTGGTAGTGGAAACCACTTAACTTGTAATTCTGCAGTGAAAGTTGCCAGATCAATTTATTGGAAGACTTGGAATTTTCCATATTAAATAATTCTGTAGGTAGAACACCAGATGCTATCCTCTGCAGGCTGCTAAACAGAAAAATTTCAAAGCATATATTTCAGAGGTTGCAAAAATCTAATTTAAAAAATAAATAAAAATTATTTACAGTCTACTTTATCAGTCTTCATTACCAAAATTGGGAAACCATTGGGTAATGTGTCACTGGCTGGCTTGCTAAGAAAGACTGACCTTTGGCTCAGGTGTGCTTCCTAGAGTGTGTTCAATTAGGAAACATTCAAGCAGCATCTGTTCTTTGTCAAAAATACATGAACAAGTAAACCAAAGCTCAAATAAATATAAAATGTAGATCTTACTATATTTTAAATATTCCTAAGGAGAAATTACTCATAAATGTTTATACCTAAAGCTTGAACTTCCCTGAGAAATAAATACTCACAAATAAAGCAATAAGGCTTTTTAGCTACTGAGAAACTCAACATCAGTAAGAGCACCAACCTCTGCTCCTTCAAGTCTCAAGGTACAAGAAGGAAAGGCTAACATGGGAAGTGGAAAGAGTGAGCAGGGATTTAACTTATAACATGTTGTAGGGAAGAAGGATAATAACTGCAGCTTTGAAAGATCTGGAATGGATGCTCAAAGCAAAACTTTAATTCTCTGAAGAGTATTTATGCAAACCCTCTTGTCACGTCAACAAGCAATCACTCCTTCCCAGAGAAGACCATCAAGGCATGAAGTCTAAGCAATGGCCCTTTCTTTCTGAGGTCCTTTAGCTTCTCAGGCTGCTAGTGAGTCAGGCTTGTGCAGAAATGAAACATAATCCTCATGCCAGTAGCTATCTGCTGGATGTTAACGTGATTTAAAAATCTGTGTTGCTATAAACTTGAGTGCTTTCTTAATACAATAATGCTTTGTGTCTGTCTCTGTCAACATCTGTACAACCATCTAGCTAGTCCTAATAACTTCTGAATCCATTGGGCAATTTTAGCTAAGATTAATAGAGGAAGGATGGTTTCAAAAAATACTAGATTCCTAACAGTTTTGTGGAAATGAGTGGCTAAGGAGGGGAAAAGTAATGCATTAATGCTCCCCATGGAGAGAAAGAGGTAGAAGCTCACCCTTTATTAAATGGTTGATTATCTAACTGAGCAGGAGCCATTAGTTATGATTCTTGTGGGACTACTTGCCATTTATTAACAGCTTCTTCTAGCACATGAAGGGATCACTGTAGTCAGAGCTAAACCAAGTCTCCAGAAGCAGTACAAAGCTGTCACTAAGTGTAAGACTGCATCTTTTTGGCTCTGCAGTGGTAATTCAACCTGTGGTTATCAGAACACATGACCAAGGTGGCAGTAATGAATTTTGTTTACAGTGGATTTAGCCTAGTTTTGCAACTCATTTGCTGGAGTAGTTTTTTTTCTGTAGTTCCTTAATATGAGCTGAGATGATCAAAAGGTCAGTCTTGGTCAATGGCATTGTCAGGGCCCTGAAGGCACCACCAGCCCAGCCTGCCCCTGCCCCAGCTACCCTGGGGCTCCCCCCATCCCATCCAGGTACCAGGACCCCATTTCAGCCCTTCAGGGCTGTGAATCTCTGCCTCAGTGATGCCACAGCAGATCCTTGCAGCCCTACCCTGCATGGTCCTGGGTTTATCCCTGTTTTTATGGAGGGGCCGGATGCCTGAGGCAGAGGCTGCCTCTGCCTAGGCTACCCTGGCTGGGGTGGTGGAATGGGCCCTGGCTGCCAGGCCTGCTGCCCTGGGATTTCTCCTTAGCCCTCGCTGCATCCTGACAGATATGCTATAAACTACCAGTGCTCTTTGAACATGTCAAGGAATTACATCTCACCTGTGCTACTCAGTCTGGCATGAAGCTCCCTAAAGGAAGGGCAACAGACCAACAGAACAAGCTTACGGGGCTTTTGTAAAACTTCTCCAATACCTTCTGCAAGCTTGAACAATAAAGCAGTTTATGAAAAGCAGAGAAAGGGAGGTCGAAAGACAAGCAAATTGGCTTAAATAGTATCAAGGCTTTCCCTGCGCTCTCTGGTGCCTGTCATGTTAGGCTGTGGTGACTCAGGTTTCCGATCTCAGTCAGTCACCTGTTCAGCTACGCCTGATAAAGAATGAGGTCCTTTGGCCACCACAGCCCACATCTTATTGAACTGAATTAGGCACAGTTATCGCAGTTTATATCAGTAAATGGTGCCTATGGTGTGGCCACACCACTACTTCCGTCAAGTCAGTGATGAGGCAATAACCTGTGGCAATGGGTAGGCAAATTGGACCAGTAGCTTCTTAAAAATCACCTCCCAGAGCTTGAGAGTCAGGGCCCTCAGGACCTGATACTCAGTTTAGTATCTTCACATATTTGTCACTTGTTCCTCTTTTAAAAGGCCACCAAGTTGTGTCTACCCACTCTGCCGTCTAGTTCCATTACACTTAGAAGAGGTATATATGTCACAGCTCTAGCAAAAACTTTATATTTTTCATTTCTCCATTTCTCACTGCTCATCCTCCCACCATGTCACCTGTTCCCTCTGCCTCCCCCTCAAGAAAGAGTGGTTCCCCTTTCCATCTCTTATGTGCATCAGCATGGCTACTAAAGGTTTTGCTGACGACAGCTCGTGTACAGAGTCCTGTGCTGAAGGAATGAGGGAGGCTGTGTGAGCTAAGGTCTGAGAGAGCCTGATATCCTACTGCTCTGAAGAAAGTGGTTCCCAGGGACTTTAAGGAAACCCAGATAAGCATGGTCCTTTTTCTACTTACCCTGGACTCTCATCTACAGGCAGGCCGGGCTTCATCCTTGGCTACCTCCCATCAAGCTGCTGTTCCAGCGGTGACTACGCATTCGGTGCTTCACAGTCTTTGCTGGTGTTGCTGCTCTCCAGTTTGCTGTTGCTTCCTGGGTCTTCTTGTCTTCTGTGAGTGTGGAGTTCTCAGGCAGTAGATCTTCCCTTTGAAAGCTGAAGCAGAATGAAGGACCAACTGTCAGTATATAGAAGAAATGTAACAAAAAAGACTGAATGTATTTCAACCCCAAGAGTGATTTAAGTACAAGGTCTCTTGTTTCCAAGTCACCATTTCTGACACTTGTGGAATGCCTCTGCTCAGGGCAGTAGAATTGAAATGTTTGTAAACTGTCCTTCCAATCTAAGAAAAGGAAGAACCAAAGTGTACCTGTGGGCAAGCAATGTGACAGTATATAGTTACCCATGGCTATTTATTTCAGCATCCCTTAAACTGTGCTTCTTATTCTTACTTCCCGTCTCTGGATGTGAGTGACAAGGAGTAAGAGAGAAACCAAAGACTCACCGTAAATATACAACTTGTCCAGACCAGCAGCGTTGGGTGATGTAAAAGATCTGCCAGAGGGGGATTTTGCCTCTCTCCTTGGTTTAGATATCTGAATGCTTCCTCCTTCAAGGATCTGTGTCTGGAGCTGGGGATAGAGCCCATCAGACCCTCCCTAATCATAAACAAACTACAGCAGCAGCTGGCTATTTAAATAGTGAGTGGGCAAGGATTCATCAGCTTCCTTCACTGAGCACTATAAATCACTATCTACTCAGCTCATAGGTACCAACTATATGTATCCAGTGTAATTAGCCCAATATCCTAGTCTTTGAGACCTGAACTGAAACCCATTCAGGATAACAGATAGATGCACTGATGGCCTCTTTGGGATCATCACTGAGCAGTCTTACCTCCAGGCTTACATAGTTCCCATGCTGCTGAAGTGAGGGAAGGCTTTGTGGCTGGAAGTCTTATCCTGGGGTGGGCAGGCAGAAATGATCTCACAGCTTGAGGCCACATACACTTTTGCACTGAGATCGTTCTTCGGTTTTTAGGAAGATACAGTGGTATAGGAAAACTGATGCTCTATCAGGCATCCACAGTCCAGACGGGACTGTGTGGTGATCAGACTGCTGGATGCAGTATCTGCTCACTGGATTTTGTGGAATATCTGGGCAGGCTCTAGGGGAAGGCCTGACAGAGCCTTTCGACACAGTGTATGGAGCAATGTCCTCAGGAATGAAGGAGAGGGTTTCTGGAGGCAAAATGCACGCAGTCATATGGTAAGCTGGAGGCCAAGAGCTCCATAGTAGCTTCAGCTGGAATGCTTCCAATACCAAGAGCAGGGCCGAACTGGGAGAAACAGAAACAAATTCTCAGCGAGTAGCTAGGAAATGGTTGAAGACAAAGGATTTGAACTTGTTAGAAAATGGGAAAACTTTCAGAACATATGTAGTCAGATTCAGGTAAACTAAAATGAAACCAGTGGTGGCATTTATAAAGGTGTTAGGAGATTTTTTAAAATTGAATGGAGAAGCTGACAAGTGCTAAAACATGATTCAGGATGGCATACATTCAGTGCAGGAAGTTGGGAAATCTTTATCCTCTAGTGAATAACAAAAAATTTGGTGAAACTAAAAGAGAAAAAATACAGAAAAATCAAAAAAGAATCTTATAGTATATGCATATATAAATAAAGGACGCTTCTTTATAAATGCTAGAAGTCTAACAAACAAGATGAGGAAATAAAAATGCCCAATTTTAAGCAGGGATGATCTCATACTATGTCTATGAGAAGCTTGATGGGAAAAAGGCAATTAATCTGATGCTCCAGAATCGAGGTAAAAAGTATATAAAAAAACCCCAAAGGAGGCACGAGCAGTAGAGAAGTGGTAGCATGCAGTAGAGACAGTTTTGTGCCAAATCCAAATATCAAGCTAATTGTGTTTCCAAGCAGCTCAAAACCTATATAGCCTGACATTCCTGGCCTAAGTCAAAAATATGCCATATCAGGGTTAGATCAGATGTCTTATTTATTACATGCTGAGGGAGATCAGAGTTGCTGACAGGGCAAGAATGCAACAGTAACAGGAGATATGAGTTTCCCACCTGCATATTGGGTAAATGTCACATTGGAGATTGATGCTACAGAGAAATAAAACAGTGTTTCTGCATGACAGGGCCTACAAAAGAAGAAGAAACTTTTATATTAGCCCTGAGCAACATGCAGAACCTGGTTCAGAATGCCCCTGCTCAACATTCTTGCCTAGGGAACAAAAGCAAAAAAAAAAAAACAAAACCCACATACAATAGAATTACATAGGAGCAAGGAACATTGCTAAAAAGAAACTAAAATGGATGACTGAAGGCAAAAATGTTTGTATGGTGACTATTTAAACATAACATGTAGGAGTACATTTGCTCTAAGCCTCTCTATTGCAGACAAAGGCTTTGGAAAGACCAAAAGGAAAGCTAACATGGCTAACAGCAGGATAAAAGAATTTATTAGAAGCAGAAGACTTTCTTCAGAAAAGAGAAGTTGTGTCCAAGAATGGAAAATAGAAAGGATCATATACTCTGGGAAGTTAAATGAAAACCACAACAAGGTCAGCCATATAGAGTCCCAGGAACAATTTCCAAAGGCATAAAGGTCCACCAGTAAGGGCTCTGAAAGAAATTAAGGCCCCATAGGACAAGAGAAAAAGTCTTCATGTGAATAACCTATTAAAAGAGGAGGATAAATGGCCAGCATTCACATCTGAGGGAAGCCTCCAGTGATGTTTGAGGGGGTTTTGTTCCTGGGCTCCTGCGGTTTAACCTATTTATAAATGAACTTGAAAAGAGGGCATATGGTGAAAAGACAATTTGGTGAACACACAAAGTTATTACACATAGTGGGGGTGAGTTGGCTTAACTCTTTTAAAGCTAGACAAGTATTCTTTTTAAGGTCAGTGTGTGCCTGCACTGATCTCAGTTCACTCGTTATTAGTTCACTGTTCTTTGAAAGACCTGGGGAAAGCCGAATGATCTCAGGTGACAACAAAGGAGAGAAGAGAGGTGAGGCACTGGAATGGGTTGCCCAAGCAAGTTGTGAATGCTCCATCCCTGGCGGTGTTCAAGGCCAGGTTGGACAGAGCCTTGGGTGACATGGTTTCATGGGAGGTGTCCCTGACCATGGCAGGGGGGTTGGAACTAGATGATCTTAAGGTCCTTTCTAACCCTAATGATTCTATGATTCTATGATCAAGGTTAAAGGGTCAGGAATGTACAGGTAGGGAACCAAAAGGGGATGTGAGGCACACCACCCTGAAAGCATCCCAGGAGCCACTGGACAGTGCCCACTGGTGCCATGCTGGGAGACCTGAGAAGAAAAGGGAATGGATATAGGCTCCTCATTTACCAGGACTTTCTCACCAGGCTTCCTCTTTCTGCTGCTGGGGACTGTGGGGGAAGTTGATCAGGAAGTCCCATGACTCAGTGAGACCTCACTTGGGGAAGGTATAAAAATACCCACCCCACAACAAAAGGTCTTGGAGGAATCAGTAGAGGGGCCGCAGCTTGGCACAGTTGGTCCATATGGATGGTTGGGTCCCCAGATGATGCACAACAGTCAGGGCACCCTGTGAGACCTGATGTTAGCACAGGCTGCTCCCACGAGGGTTTCCTGAACTACACACCTGGTGGGCTGTGCAATCAGCTAAGAGTACAAGGTGACCTACTGGGATCCTTCATTCTTTTCCAGTGTAAGAAGTCTCATAGCATGCATGTCTAGGGAGGTGTATGGGCAAGATAAAAGAGCATCAGGAGTAAATATTTCCACAGCATGATTTGGGGGTTAGATCTCTCCTAAAACATGGCCTGACCAGATGTGGTAAGGAGATGCAAGGTCCAAGAAGGAGCTCTGCAAGGCTGGGACTGTGTGGGGACTACTGTTGCAGAATTCAGTAGACAGCAGGCAATAATCAGTTTCTTATCTTCTGGAGAAGGCAGCATGGGCAACCCCAAATGGAAGGTGAGCAATTGGGAGTCTATCAAAATCTGCAAGCTGTGATCCAAGATGTCCCTAGTCCTGGTGATGCCAGCACCATCTAGCACACTGATGACAAAGGAGAAACCAGGGACTTGTTGAAAATGAGATTTCAATCTGTACCGCCAGCAGACATCACAGTTTGAATGCAGTGCTTTAGCCTGCTTAGCTAACCAATAGCTTCAATATATCCTTATTCCAGTTCTTACAGTTGCATAGATAGGCATAGGGTAAGTTCTTGCTCCTGTTTCCTTAAAGACAGTTTCTAAACACCTAGGCCAACAGTTTCAACAGTTGCTTCTGATTTTTGATACCTCCATTTTGGGTCTGTAATTTGGGTCACATTTCAATTCCTACATGAACATGCTTAATCAGGACTTTGACAAACAGGGCTGGCATATCTCAACTGTCTCACTCGAAAGTCCAGGTGTTTCAGAGGATTGGCTGCTTGTGTATAATTAATTAGGTGCTGTTTATCGAGCTGGCAGCAGAAGACAGTCTGTAGCACAAAGCTCTGTGCCGTCCAGCAGGTCAAAGTTCCAGTGTTTTGGCTTCTCAGTATTGCTGGATTGCCACTGTTTAAACAGCAAAGTTGATCCTAACCCAATATGTGCCATGAAGGGGCAGGGAAGAGAATTTTGTCGTTAAACTTTCCAAACTCCAGTTTGTGAGTAATCTACGTACATCTCATCAGCTGCAACCTGGAAACTCTCAGTTGCTTTTAATTGTTGGCATGGTGAACATCAAGATTTTAGCATGACAGGAAAGTAAATGCAGCTCTGCTGGGCCCCTCAAAATACATGACTATTCTTCATCTGTGGCTTTTGAATCTTCTGTCACTGTTCCTTTGGCTGACAATGCCACATTACACATAGTATATTATTTTAGAAACGGTTGTCTACTAAACATAAAAGCCTTCCTGGTTTTGTCAGTTGAACTGAAGCAGACAGCTTTTATTGCTGCACAGGAGATTAATAATAACAAAAATAAATAAAAAGCCCCCCTCCTCAGTTGCTTCACAATAAACATGAGGCACACGGATGGACCTTATTGAAAGGAGGAACCTAAATGCAGTGGAACAAGGGATGTTTGGTAATCATATCCTAATACAGAAAAATCTATGACTTCCCAGAAATGCTAAATGCTGCTTTGCCACCTCTGTTTTAACCTTTGATTCATCACTGTAGAGAGCTCCTTGTGCTTCTTATATACCTAAGGTTTTGTTTTTTCTAAAACTATGTGCTTCCTGCTGAATGCTGGCACTCAGGGCAAATACATGAAGTAAGAAGAAATCTTACATATCCTTCTTAGCCACATCCTGGAATTAAAAATAAGAAAAATTCACTATCTGAGTATCCAAGGGACCCAGTACTTACCTGGTTTAAGAAAAAAGGATATGTTCGCGGAATGTTCATTCCATGAACAACATTCTCAAGGCCCTATCAACACTGAAAAAAATACAGAGCCTTGATTTTTTGACCTTATCCCATAAATCCATTCCACATCCTTGTGCTTCTAGCCTCATTTCCCCCAGAGAATTAAATTTCTGTGATCATGCCATCTGGCTGTCTATCAGCCAGTATGTTCTGAACCTGCTTTCTATCAAACTGACGGAGGGATTGGGACTCATAGAGAATTAATGCCTACGAAATTCATGAAAATCAGCAACTGGGTCAAAGACAGAGATCCAAATGGGTGCCCTGACTATGGCAAAGGTAGGCAGAACACAGCCTTTTTACATGCTGCTTGCTAATGTCAGTCATCATGTTTGCAGCTCTGAACACACCAGAGCATATGGTACTTCTCGCTCAGTGATATTGAGGGCTTATGGTTGGTGTAGTGAGCAGTACAGGTAAGGGAAGGAGAGGAAGATGCAACAATACACACCTGTAGGAAAGCAGGTCCCAGGTCCACAGAACAGTGTGTTTAGTGATAAACTTCCACTTACATGCTGCTTCTGTGCTTCCTGAGGGCTCTGCAAAGATGTGGATCTATTTCTCATGGAGAAGGCTGACAGGCAATCATTGCCTCTTCACTCCCACACCTGAACCTGTCCAGCTGAGGTCCCATTGCTTCCACTGCTCAGGGCTGGAGAGAAACTAGAGCAGCTTCCAGGGCTCTGGAGATAACAGGCTTGCTCTTTGAGACCATTTAAAGGATATTAAAAGTTAGAATGGAAAGTACATACCAGTTCAAAGTTTCCCTAAAGAAAAAATCCCTACCAGGGAAAGTTTAGAAGCAAAATGATTTCTCCTTCCCCAGCAAAGGGAGTTTCAGTTTTTGTTTTTCATATCTTGCTTCTCTTGCTTCACATACTGTGCTATGGAACAGCAGCTGAGCTTGCAAATACTTTGGAGGAAAAGGGCTGTTTTGCTTGAAGCTATGACTGCCCTAGAGGGAAAAAACGTGTGTTTTTAAAAGTCCTAACTCTTGTATTTTAATCCTGTATTGTAATTAACCAAGGAATAATATTGTTTAACATCACCTTGGCAAGCTTGTGTGGCATGTGCATTTCCCAGATCAAGCTGAAGCCTGACGTGTTATGCTTTCCTTCAGTGCACTTCTGTGTGGGCAAACTTGTGACCTCAGCCTTAGGCATGCCACAGCCCCTCCAGACTACATCTGGTAAGGCCATTTTGGGAAAGATTGCTGTGTGCTGACCCACAGCAGGGGCAGGAGCTTTCTGTGGTTTGCTCATTGGGGGGGTTCCCCACAATGAAAAAGGAGATAGATAAAGTTTTTGCCTCTTGACTGGTTTGTGAAGGGTAAATATATAGCTCAGCAGGACTTGCAGAAAGAGGCACTTGGGTGAAAGCTGAGTGCCCTTCTTGGAGGTGGGCTTGATGTGTGACTGACTCATGGGGGCAGGAGAGCCATCATTTTAGTGAAGAATAGATGTGAAATATATTAACTGGAGCCCTCTTCTCTCCAAGATTTCCTTCAGCGCACCCCCCCGCTTCTGTCTTCTCAAGGACTCTATTATTTTACATAGGAGAAAGAAGTGAGAGTTCAGGATTTTGTCTCCCTCTCAAGAGATCCACTGGGATTATACTGTATTTGTACCTTCTAAGTAATGGATTGAGCTCCTTGAAAACAGAAAACACAAAGAGTAAAAGAAAGCTTAAAGCTTGTTACATTTACAATGCAGGTCAGTGAAGACTGAAGCAAAAAGCTTTAAAAATAACTAGGCTATTTCAACAGCGAAGTCCCTGGTGAAATTGCTCTCCGACTTCCCTCACAGAACAGATTGGGCTTTCTGAAAGTGTTACCTACCCACAGTGCTTATCCATTTGAGTTGGACTTTTGCATGCCGAGGACTTGTCAAACTGACTTCTCCTCACAATACTTTCTAGAGGTTATTCGGGTTTAGGGTGCCCAGTTTGATATGGCTTTCAGGAACTTGGTTTTCAAAAGGGGCTGACCATATACTCTTTACCCATCAAAACCCCAAAAAGCCCCTCCTAACTGGCTTCTCTCTATTGCGATCTCAGTAGCCTAAGGACAGGAGGCACAACTGTTTTCCAAAAATAACATGTCAGCAACATTCAGAGTTTCATGACTTGTAAATGGTTCTGTGATCAACCTCAGACTTCCTCAAAAATTCTTCAGGGGAAAACAGCTTTTACAGATCACAAGAAAAGGATCTTTTTTGTTCGGTTGTTTTTTTTCAGATATGTTGAGGGGATGTCCAAATGATTCCTCTTCTGGGAGCTGCCTTGATTTTTATTTTTTTCTCATGAGGAAATTTTCCAGCATATAATTTGGTAGAATTATGTCACCAGCTGCTCCTGATTATCTTGAAAATGACACTAAGGAGAGATACTACTTTCACATCGTGAGTGCCTACATGGGGAGTTACATTTGCAGCACTACAGAAATACAATGCTCAGCCTTGCTGTAAATTCCTCCATAGCTCTTAGACCCAAGTCACAGTGTCTTCGTGGTGTTACAACCTACTGGCTTAAGTGTGGTTTTAGAAATGTCACTTCATATGGCCAACCTTTGCATAGATACTAGTCTGTTAGATCTGCAGAGAGAAGGTTGAGAGGGATTTTGGGGGGCTGACAAACCCTTTCCCCTGCTGCTTTGCCAACCGAGAGAGATTATTTCAGTGCTGATTTCTATTCAGCCCTTCATGCTGATCCACAGTGCCCCGTAATCAACCTTATTTCAGTTCAGATCAACACAAAGGGAGAGAAAAAAAAGAAGAAAAAAAAAAAGGAGGTGAGGTGCTACCAGTGCAAGCAGTTACAGAAACGGGAATGACCTAACAGATTTAATGGGAGGAGCACTGGCTCCTACACGTAGGGATTTTCCCTGTGACGAGGAACGTTGAGATAAGCCATATGGGGGATTTCCCAGTCTACCTCCAGAAATACCACTCTCGAAGCTGTAGCACTTTCACTCTGCTCTCACAGTCCACCCTGTGCAGAGGCACGTTGTTGCTGCTTTCTGTTTTGAAGCAGTAAAAGCCATGTCTTTGGTAGTCTACACTCTACTCATCATTCTGAGCAATGGTAAGTGGGAAGCCTTGCATTTTTGTTTCTGGTCTTTCACATTTATTTTGTGGGGATATGTTTTGAGAAGACAGGAAGGATTACCTAAGCAATCTCTTTTAAAGACAATGCGTACCTCTGCTTTGCAGTTTGGTGCTTGATCCGTGGGGCTTCTGTGTCTGTCCCAGACATTGCTGTGAGATGTGCTGAAGAAGCGCTGCTGCCCTGTGAAGTTCTTCGGGACACCTCAATCACCTACCAGAGAGTGTCTTGGTATAAAGTAAGAAAAAAGCATAAGTATATAAGCATAAGAGTAGTCTGCTTTGCTTTCCTACCTGATGCTGGCTTGTCTTATATAAAATGTGTTATTTTATGAAGAGGCATCCTGCTACTAGTACAGCAGATATAGAGCAGCAGTCAAAGCATTTGAGCTGATCTTGGAGAACACGCATTTTCCATGTCATTGTAGATAGACTATTTGAGTGTGATCTTTGAATTGCTCTTGGCCTGTTGTGCTAACTATTGCTGGCTTCCAGGGATCAGAATTCAGGTGATGTTCCACACACAGCCTGTCAAATACCACTCCAAAGAGGAGTCTTGCCAAGATTTTTCTTCAGAACAAAAAATGGTACTTAAATCTTTGCAACACCAATGATGTTGTTCCATGGTTAATCTCTGCCGAAAACAGGAACTGATTTTTAATTTGAAATAGAAGAACTAAACAAGTACTTGCTATTTCCTAGGAAGATTTGGCTGGTGGGGATGGGCATAAAGGCAGGATACGCAGAGAGCAAGTGGAGAACTAGAAATTTTGAGTTAGCTTTTAGCAGTCCTGAAGTAAAAGTTACATCTTGACTGTTCATTTCCAAAGAAGGAGAGCCCTGCTGACTGTTACAGAGGGACTACAAGGATCAATTGGCTAATAAGCAGAAAAGTCCTGCTCAACACTTTCGAGATGAAATATCTCATAGAGAGAGAGGCAGAGTTGCCTAGTGGTTGAAGAAGTGGCTGTTGACTTGCTGTATGGCATCATATATTTTATCTCAGTGCACAGTTTCAGCTTATGGGATGATGAGCCAAATTAACAGGAAAAAAAGTAGAGCTTTATTCTCCCCTATTCCCCAGTCCCAGCCATGCACTCCTGCTGCTTACTGTGGGCCAGTCCTGGTGGTCCTGTGATTGCCTGTGAAGTCAACTCTGTTGCTTGTTATAATAGCGGAAACTCAATCCACAAATAAAGATTTTGTTACAGAGTCGAATTACTTTCCCATGTGATGGGAGAACAGTGGAAGGGAAAAATACCTAGTTTTGGTGCGTGAAAACTGTTCCATTTATCTCTGTCAGAACATAAAGACACAGCCTTTGCTTCCCCACCAGTTTGGTCAGATATAGTTTTAAAATTATTCCCTACAGTAAACTGACAGTGTTATTAGATAGGGCTTCTGTGGTTGAAACTTGCAACGTATCTGAGTTTCAGTGCTGGTACAACAATGAGCATCTGCCTACTGACTAGATAACAACTGCAACCAAAACCACCAAAGTCTGAAAGAGCTGTTTTGAACATCTGGCTACCAGCCCATCATCAAGTGCAGCATCTATAGTCTCCCTTTTCCAAAATGCTGAACTAGGCATGGGAGGGAGTTAGAGAGGAGATGATAATGCATTTGGTTGATCATTACTATGGGAGCTGGGATAGGTGTCATCTTATTCTTTTTTGCTTTTTCTGCTTTAAAAGCTGCATAAGGACATGCATTTTCCCCATAGACACATGCTATGTGTCATGTTCCCCCCAGAGTTTAGGCAAGTTTTCCAGCTCATTGCTGGCAAACCATGTGTCTGGTGAACCTGGAGGAATTGAGCAGAAGTGGTAAGGGATGGGGGAGGAATAAACAGTAAGATTGACTGGATCCCTGAAAGTTCTCCCCCAAACCAGTGTCAGAATTCAACAAAAATGAAGACAGTTTCAGCAGACTGAAGCTGTGGGGATCCTCCAGAATCATGTCCTTCCCCGAGTTCAGTGGCAGCTGGAATGGCCAGGCAGGTAACAGGAGCCAAAAGCCGTTGTCTTCATGGAAGAGTGTAAGAAAACCCTGTAGACTCAGTTCTATGTTGTCTTGTAGCTGTTTACAATTCCACCTGGGCACAAAATGACTGCACATGCAGAGGAGGTTGATGATGCCTTCCGTGTGTCCCCCTTCCTTAACAGCCCCCACTAGTGCTGCTTCCCTTTGCAGCAGTGAGGCTGTTACAGTCCAGACTGTTACTGCACATTCCCTGCCCTGTCCCATCAATCTCCTTTCCCTCCATGGTCTCCCCAGTTTTCCTCCTTTATCCATTTCACTTAGGAAAAGACTGTTTTTCAGTGCCCAGCATAACAGGAACTCATGCCTTTTTTGTTTTTTTGTTTGTTTTTTTAACTCTGATGGCACTGCCAAAACTACAAGCAGAAAAAAAATCTAGCTATATGCAGCTCTTGCTACCATACTCAGGGGATGATGGCACCAACTATGGTACTGTAGTTCTCTGGTTACTCATCCCAGGAGAGAGGTGGGAAGTGGGGACAGGCAGTTAACGCCACTCCTGATGATGCTAGCCCAAGCCACAGCCATATTAGGAAAAGCACAGCACCAAAGCTGAAGAGCCTGACTCTTGGCAGGAAAAAGTAATTTAAGTTCACTCTTTTGTGCTGAAGAAGTAATACTTCTACTTGTGAGGTTATCTAAATAGGCCCCAGCTTGAAGCCTCACCTCCTCTCCTCATTTTGGCTGTGTGCTGATGTCCCCATCCAACCCTGCAAAAGGAGTGTAGGGGAATGGTGCAGCATCACTGGGCTACCCAACATAGAGAATTAATCTGTTATTTAAAAACCAGCTTCTGAAGGATTAATCAATAAACACCACATATAACCCCAAAGGGCTAATTAAAAGGTAATTCCAACAAATGGTATGAAATTTCAGACTGTAAAATTCAAGCAGCTGTTAGGCTAAATCTTTTGTATGAGGTCACTTTGAACTGTGCAGTAAATGCAAACAATTAACCTTTGCTTCTGATGCTTTAAAAAAATGATGGTGACAATGTTATGGAGCTGCACGTGCAGCTGCTTGTGCAGGGTGAAAGCCTGGTGAACAAATCCCTTCTTTCCACTGGCATCTCTGCATGCTTTGACCAGTTAAGGGGTAGTTTTAATAGTTCGTTATAATCCGCTTTAAAAAAGAAAGATACTATTTAAAAGTACTTGCTTTTTCAGTTCTGTATGGAGAAGTAATTGTTTAAAGGAGTTAATATTCTGGTGTCAAAATCCCACTAGATTGCATTCATCAGTTCCTTCACTTTTGCTAATGTCTTGTACTGCAAAAATGTGTGCATTTATTTAACCCCTTGTGCACCCAGTATCCTTGGAGCTAATTAGATTATTTGCATACATGAGTGTATGCAAATACATGAGTTATGAGTGTAAGTAGTTCTGTTCAAAATCAGGACCACAGTCAGTCAGCTCAGACAAAATGATTTTTACTTAGAAATACTTTTGAAGTAGGCAGGTCTAGCATACTGGGGAGAAGACAGACCACCAAGTCCTCTTCCAGCCTGGTGCAGGTCTCATACCATTCACTATATGACTATAAAAGAGCTAAGAAGTTCATAATGTTGATGCATTTTAAGTGTGATTTATTTTTTAGGAGTGCTGGGCTTCCCTACATGCTATAAAACCATATATGAACAGTGTGGAAGTTTGCCAACTGAGACCTGAAAACTAGGTAATTTTTGAATGCACCCAGGCACTGGGAATTGCATGTGCAAATGCTGGTTTGAATCAATATGGCCCACCTAAGAAACAAGAATCTGGGTACTGAAACCTTACCTTTCTGCCTTATAGGGCCATTGAAAACTGAACAGTTTCTCTTTGTGTAGCACACCGAAAATGAGAACCACTTCATAAACACTCATAATTATCACTTGATATTCAGTTTGAAAACCAAGCTTAAACACACACAAATGGAGTCCCAGTGGATATTTCCCTATTTTGTTCATGTGATAACCAGAAAAGTCTTAACCTAAAACAAAACTTGAGGAAGAGGAAAGAAGGCTGCACTTCAGTGAAGTCTGTTAACTTTATAACACTTCCCTGAAAAACATAAAATTGTGCAGAATTAGAGGGGGAAGTCATATTACAAAGTAAGAATAAACCTTCTAGGCATTTAATATTAATCGCACCTTCCTTCAAAGGAAATTACTTTTGCTAAATGTTCATAGCTATTTTCTATTAGCATAGATAAATAGTTGCTGAGCTGCTTCAGTCTAATTTCTAGCATACCTGAAGAAATGCAGTCAAGTTCCTCAGACATCTATTCAGCTCCAAGTAGCTCCAAACATTGATGATTTAGACAGGAAGGGAGCAGTGGAAATGATTTCCTGACCAAAACTATTCTTTTGCCTGACATGCTCTAGCACTGGATGCCCTTAGCTAAAAAAAACCCCAACAAAACAATAGAGGCTGTGTGACTGAGTCAGAGGGCTTTTCCAGCTGGCTCACATGTCATGCAGTTTGCTTGGTGTTGGTTTGGGTTTGGGTTTTGGTTTCTCTTTTCTTCTCCCTGCCCATTTCCTTCCTCAATCCCCAAGAAAAGTCAAAGTTCACGCACATGAGCCCACAATATATGTTGGATTTTTTCAAATTTAACATTGGTATCTCTACATGACACTGTATAGAGACCATATGGATGCACCTTCAGCACTAATCAAATGTAAAGGTGCTTTTGTACTGAAAAATACACCTATTAAGTGGTTTCAGCTCAGTTGTGATTCATTACATGTTGGCTGCCAGGCATTGCCAGAATTCTAGATATTTCGCTTCAGAAAATACATTCCTTCTGGCTCTATATAGTTTTTCAATCTCTAGCAGTCAGATATTTCAGCTTGGTCATTATTCCTGGTATAATTTTAAACAAAGGACTTCTAAAGTCATCCCACCCTCAAAAGAAAATAAATCAATGTTAATTCATTCCACTGTTAAACTGACATCAGTTTTGGACCTGAACCATTTCTTTTTTGAAGTTAAAATTTGCTTTATGGGAAAAGTGGATATTGGTACTTCGGGAACCAACATACACCTTAATCTGGGAAAAGTTCGATGACAAAAGGTATTTAATGGGAGCAGAGAACAGAAGTTAACCACTGCTTGCCCTAACATGCACATGATAAAATTTTTAATTGATTAGTTGGGTGTAAGTACTACAGAATGGGTGAATTGCCTTTGTCTAGTGGCACTATCATGTAATGCTGTAGCAGTTTTCAAAACTGCAGCTAAAACCCAGCCAGCTAGGAACAAGAAAAGTGTTCCTTCTCCTTCTTCCACCTTGTTTTTAGTTCTCTGAGTAAGAAATACTTGCTTGAGAGCACTTAAATTTTGGAGGCCTAATTATTCTACCTATATCTCATAATTCATCCAGTCAGATAACAGAATGTATCAGGTGAGTGGTATTTTCAAGCAAACTTACGTCATTTTAATATCCACTGTATCGCCATCACTATTCTTACCAAAAAGCTCCAGGCTAGAAAAAACTTAACAGGAATTGGTGTGTTGACTAGAGAATACATGTTGGAAAATTGCAACCTCTTTAGACGAAGTGTTTCCAAGCATTTGGGAACTAGAATAACTTTCAGTTAAACCCACTAAAATATGGCAACTAGAGCTGGTTGATCAAGGCTGTGTGCAGTTGGGTTTTGAATATCTTCAAGAATAGAGACTCCTCACCTTCTCTGGGCAACCCATTCCAGTGTTCAATCACCCCTGCAGTAAAAAAGGTTTTTCTTATGTTTAAATGGAATTTCCTGAATTTCAGTTTGTGCTCATTGTCTCTTATTTTGCTTCTGGAGGCCACTGAGGAGAGTCTGGCTTCAGGTTCTTTATCCCGCTGGCAATTGAGCACATATTAATAAGATGCCCTAAGTCTGGTCTCTTCCAGGCTGAACAGTTCCAGCTCTCTCAGCCTTTCCTCATATGTCAGATGCTTCAAATCTTTAATCATCTCTGTGGCCCTTCACTGGATTCTCTCCAGTGTGTCCCTCTCTGTCTTGTATCGGGGAGCCCAGCGCTGGATCCAGCACTCCAGGTGTGTCTCACCAGAGCTGAGCAGAGGAGAAGCATCACATCCCTCAGCCTGCTGGAGATGCTCTGTTGAGTGCAGCCCAGGAAGCTTTGCCATAAAGGCTCATCGCTGGCTCATGGTCAACTTGATGTCCACCAGGACACCAGGGCCTTTCTAACAGGTTGGCCCAGCCTGTCCTGGTTCATGGATTTGTTCCTCCCTAGGGGCAGGACTTGGCATTTCCATATGCAGAACTTCATGAAGTTCCCCTCAGCCCATATTCCCAGGCTGTTGAGATCCCTTTGGATGGCAGCACAACCCTCTGGTGCAACAGCCACGCCTCCCAGCTTTGTATTATCTGTAAACTTGCTGAGCATGTGCTCTATCCCACTGTCCAGGTTGTTAAGGAAGGTGTTGGACAGCATCAGCCCCTGGGGGTAGCATTTACTCTCATTGCTATGGAGGTGATGAAAAACAACGGGCTTAGCCCCATAGCTGATTTCTGAAAAAACCTGTCACAGACATTGCCGCTGGCCAATGTATATGTGACAATAAACATACACTCACATTTCTTTTGTTGTTTAATTTTCTTAATGAGTAGTTTTATGCAGATAGGCAGAAGGATGCTGCCAGCCTGCAGGTCCCTGTTTCCCCGCAAAATTCTTGCTTCGGTAACCTCCGGCACCCAGCATGGCAACAAGACTCTTTTAATGCAAATGGATTCAGTAGCATTTCTACTAGTCCTGCACAGTCATCACTTGCCTATTGAATTTTGGTAAAGCCATTACAGCAAATATGGGAGCAGAAAAAGACCACCTCATTTTGGAGGTGGAGAGGAGGGGGAGCCAGCATGCTGCTGCTTGCTCACCAGCAAGGTAAAAGGCAAATGAACACAAAGGAAATGCAGGTGGAAAATATTTTTTTCCTGCTTAAAGAAGATGGTCCCTACACAAGTGCTGCTACTGACAGTGCTCACTTTGATCCCTTTAAGCTTGTGTTGAATTAATTAGGTAAAACCCCTAGCATTTACCTTGGGCTGTGGTATCACCTGGAGGACACTTGGCATGAATTAGTGCTGGATTATCATAGGAGTTTGAGCTGCAAAATGATCTGTCTAGCGAGAGTCTGCCAAGTAATTCACAGGAGGTGGCAAACAAAGTGGCATTTTTGTAATTTTAATTAGGTTTTGGGGGAAAAGAGGTTAGCTTGAATAGAGCAAGAGGCAGAATGATGACCTTACTGAATGTCTCATGGACTTCCTTTTACACAGCTGGGATACGGGGACATGCTCTGCAAATTTGCTCAGATGATTCCTCACTACTTAGAGAATTTAAAAAGGGAGGAGTTGGTGTTTTTTTAGTAAGATAATAGGAGAGAAGATTGCAGTGGAAAAAGGCTTGGATTGGGCATCAGGGAAAGGGTTGCTGTGACCTGAGCAGGGATGGATGTGCTGTGTGGAGAGGCTGGAAAAATGCCACCAGATGTCTCTGTAGCCTAAAAAAAGGCCACAGCAGCACCGCCATGGACTGCCTTGCCTGCTTGGCTGTTCAGTTAGGGGGAGATTTAATGGAGGAGAGGCATGCAAACCCCGAATTAAACCCACACGTATGAATCGTTTCTCCTCCTTCCCAAATAAAGAGGTTCGACACCCCCCTCCAGATTGCGACTGGTTTCCCCACAAGTAATCAGGTTACAAAGTACCATTTTCTGCTATTTTGGGGAAAGGCATGTTAGTGCAGATTTATCGATGCTGCTTTGCCTTACATAGAAAGGGTCTGTGTAAGGCAAAGTTCTGACTTGCTTGTCTCCAAGGTCACCGTCATTATACTTGTGACAGCAACTGATCACCTCAAAAAGCTTTAGAGGAAATAATCCTATACCTCAGTGTCCCCCATAAAATCGGGAAATTAAATAATTTACCAAAATTCTCACTGGGAATAAGTGCATGGTCAGCCATAGGATGCATGGGCTTAATTGACTTCTCCCTTATACTAGCAGTGTTGATTACAATTGCATACAGAAAGATCAAAGTGTTTTCTCATTCCCAAGTCTCAGCCACAAGAGCCAGAGCACCATTTACCAACCAAGTCAGCAATTATTATGCTACTAGTGAGTTAAAAACCAACCCAAACAACAAAACAAATGAAAACTAATTTTCTATGTATAGCTTGGACATTCTACCTGTGGTTTAGGGAAATCCGAAGGGCAGCCAGGCTGGTTCTCTTTAATGCCTTGTAGGAGTTTTAAATTTCACTGAGAAAGGGGGTGGTAAGGGAAGGGAGAATGGCAAAAATTAGATCTGAGGGAGGTCAACTCTATCCACTTAACTGCTATTGACCCACTTGTAACCAGAGCTGAGCCCAGCCTGGGTATTGGAATTCCTCTGGCCACATCTCTGGCTGATTGCAGAGCCTGAATATATCTAAATTCTTGAGCACAGTGAAGTCCCTACAGCCTGAAAACCACCTTAGAGGCTCTTTGTTTTATAGCTGCTTGATGCCGAGTGTAATAAGGAGAAGCTGGGGCAAATTTACTGGGGAATTAAGAGGAAGAAGGTACTTCCTTCCCTCTTGTTGGGTGAAATGTGGAAAGCCCCAGGAAATTACTGCTCTGTGTTTCAGTTAATACATTAAAAAACCCCAAACCTTTCTGAGAAAAGATCTTTACAATTATGAAGATCTTGTCCTTTAGTCTAATTTCCCAGTTCCTGAAAAGCTCCCCAACTTGCAGCTTGTTTTACACTATGTTAGGTCTGCATAAGTAGTGAAGTATAACGGAGCATCAGGCCTGTATTTCTCTCTGGACTCCAAGTACACTTTCCTCATGCAAAAACATGACAGGGAAACCAGATACTCCTAACCTCAATATGAGAAAATTGTGTTAATGTTAATAGCTTACAGTGTAACTTATACCCTGGTGCAGTAGCTATACCAATAGAAAGTAAGTACTAACATGCAATCCAAAAATGTGTCTATTAAAATAAAACAATAACAATAAAAAAGCCTTGGCTTACGTTAGTTATAGGTTTGGCTGAAAAGCTGAGCCTTGGACTGTATGAGCTTGCTCTGGCTCTGCTAGTCCACAGAAAGACTGAATTCATTACTTGGGAAACCTTCATGGACGGCACGCTGCCTCGAATCCCAGGGAACAGCGTCAATGAATAAGAATGGACATGGCCTAATTCAAACCCTTCTCCCATCTTTCAAATCAAGTTAGTGATTTCTCTCTTCTTTGTGGTTCCCAGCCAATTGTCATTTTCAGTGCATCGTATCGCCCTGCAGTACAAACTGTTCTGGGAATACACTTCATTCCTCCAGCAGCCTCTCAGCAATGCCAAGGAATGTAGCTCTTCTGGTTACAATTAAGAAATTCAACACACAAATGCTCCCAAAGTGCACCAGAACCTGCTTGTGACCTTCACGCAACCAAATCTGAAGGAGTCGAAGCAATTTTTTATTCTTTGGTTCCAATGAGGAGTGGAGGGGAGGGGAAGGGGGAAAACCTCAATTTCTCCAGAGAGGCACTGTGGTTTCAGGGGTAAGCTGCACAGAAACTGGCACAGGGAAGCACAGTTTCCAGGGCTGCATTCCCACAAGGAGCTCAGGGCTGAGGGGTCACTGGGCGGATGCCAGCCTGTGCTAGCAGAGCTGCTGCACTGCTGAATGCCTGCTGGGTAGGCAGGTTTAATTCACACCACTGCATGGCAGAAAATGTGCTGGCAGGGCAAGTGCAGGTAGTGGTGGAGTTTACCTGCCTGCTGCCATGCTTTCCTGGGGACCTCTCATCCCCAGAGCCAGCACTAAGCAGCTAGGTAGGGCTGCCTCTTGGTGCCTCAGCTCCGTCCCCATGGACTGTCTCTCTCCGAACTCTTTTGGGGCCTCTGCATAGACACTTGAGAGCAAACTCTTCACCTTCCTTTCATCATGTTATGTCTGTACCAGGATTGTGTCCAGGTGAGACAGATTAAGAAGCTGTAACTTAAGAATAGCTCTATAGTATCTGCCTGTAAATGTAGTGTCTATTTAAGCAAACAAGAAAATATATTTTGATTGTAAGCATGAACCTACTGATGCTTTTGAGGTTCCTCCTCTCCCCCACCTCTCCTCAGCCTCTGCATTTTAAGCCATAAGGTGGCTTTAAAATTCTCTTTTAAACTCAGGATGACACTGTTGCCCAAGATGAGAAATATATTTGTGTTTTCCAGATGGCTGGAGAAGGTGAAGAAATAGCATGGAAAGTCCTTGATGTGGAATCTCAACATCCAAAAGAACTTGGGAGGTCCCTGGGGCTCTCCAATGACACCTTTTCACTGAGGATCAAAAATGCGACCAGCCGAAACAGCGGGACATATAAATGCACTTTGGGGGAACAGAGAGGAGACAACAGTATCAGCAGCACAGTCACATTAAAAGTAACAGGTATAGTAGAGACTTTTGATTGTCCCATGCTGTGCGTGACATTTCATGAAGGTAACAGCTAAAAATATTTTACAAACTCCAGAAAAATATAACACCTTGCTTTACATTTTAGGTTGTGCTGGAATAGAAGATGAAAAATTAAAAAAACACAAAGCTGAACTTTTTATGCTGACTTGCCTTGCGATTTTTTACTTGCTGCTCATCTTTTTCACCTGTGTAAGTAATTACCTTCCTTATAAACAATCCAACTAAAAACAACAAATAAAACCCCCATTCATTTTCTCTGCTAGCACTGCCTTAACACAGCCAGTCAGAAGTTAGTGTTCATCACTTAATCTGTGATCAACCCCTTTAAATACTCACACAGTGTTTTCAAAGCCAGAGGAAACTCAGGTGTACAAGCAACACAGGATAGAGTCCCTAAGAGACACCTGCACCCTGATCTAACCCAAACCAGACAGTTATTTTCCTGCACCCCACTCCACATTTCTGCTTCCAGTTCCTCTGAATGCAGGCCACTCTTCAGTTCAAGGGCACATCAGCAGGTCTTCTGGTTTGCTACTTGGGAACAGCATTTGCCCAAGATGGAGGCACAGGCCCCTGGGATCCCTTCCCTACCTACAGCATGTGCTGGCATGATGGACAAGTTCAAGTCCACCTACTTTTTGCCTCAGTTTCCATACCTGTATATTGGTGATAACCCCTTTTTGGATGGGAATTTTTGTGAAGCTACATCTTCCTTGTTAAACAGACATTTTAAAGTTCTTGGAAAAGAACATCTTGGGGTTTTATCCATGCATTTAATGTTGGCTGGTAGCTTTGGGAAAGGTGGGGAGAGAAGGTACTCTGGAAGCTCACTTCACAGAAGGAAACTGTACATTGTCTGCAGTACGGGTGAAGTTACTCCCTTGTGCAGAGGTCTGCACCTCCTGGCTTAGAGGCAGCATGAACCTTGGATGTCAATACAATGCAACACCAGCTGCATTTCAAACTAAAACCAAAACAAAACCAGCATTCTGGGAGGTCAAATTTAACTTTTGCTGCCTATTTCGTATTTGCCATCTTGTTTTGCTCCTCAGCAGATGAATCATAACTGTTGATTGGAGAATATCTAATTAGCTGCAGCTAAATGTAGCTTTTCATGTATCTTCAGGGAGCAATTAAATTTATGCCTGTCTCTTTTTTAGATTGACAATCCTCCCAGTAATCTGTGCCATTCAGACTAAAGTTTGACAAGATAAATCTTGTAGGAATTTGTTAGGATGAAAGTATGAAAGCAAGGATATCACTCAGAAGAGACAGGTGCCCCTGTTATGCTGTGTCCTGAAAGAATTTCAGATCTCTACAGAAATGTCTCCTTCCCATGCATTAAAAAAGTCCCAATTTTAGTGGTGTAGTTAAAAAAAAGCAGAGCTGTGCACTTAAGTCAACCATTCTGGTGGAATTACGTGTATCTTACACTTGGGTGAGGTCCAGTCTCAGATATCAGCCTAGCTTTCATCAAAACTTAATATTGCCCTGATCTCACAAGTGAGCTTCATTATTTAAAATGCCTGTTAAGATCTTACAGGTTCCCTTGTTCTCTCCTTTAGTGGAGATTTTGCTTTACCTCCACTAAACTCAACAGCGACTTTAAGACTGCTTGGCAGGATGGGGGCTTTACATTGACAACCTGATGAAAGTATTTCAGGCACTGGCCTATATTGAAGGCAGGTGGAAATACACTTTCAAGAGCTTGATGCAAGGCCTGTTCATACGAAAACTTGAATTAAATATAAATTTCCTTTTGTGACTAACCCTTTTGTCTTATAAAGCTCCTTAACTGAGCAAGAAGCAGCATTTTTTCTTTGTACTGGAAGCTTCTGGTAGCAAAAAAAGATTGAAAAAGTGTAGTGAGCTATGGTTAGCAAGGAGAAAAAGCAAAACTTTCAAACTTTTTTTATAAAAAAGGCCTTTCACCGTAATTCTCAGTTTTAAGCTTTCCTTTCTGTTTTCTCTTTTAGATGTGTCTAAGAAAAGAGAGCCTGTCTCCCAGCAGTCAAAAACCCAGACCAGATATGCAGCACATGCTCACCCTCATCAATGTACATGAAATGACAACTTTCCAGGCTTTAAACAGCAACAGCACTTGCAAAAATGAGCTTGCTTCAGTTTCTGTCTAAGTTGATGCTGACAGGACTGTGGGCTCATCAGTAAACACAACACAAGCTGGGTGGCTGAGTAGTATGAAGAGGAAATAAATGATAATACACAGCCTCTTCAGAACAGCGTGAAGGTATCAGAAGCCTGTCAGTGATCTGCTTGTGCTGGACAAGCCTTCAACAATGTTATGCACTACAGTAACTTTGGGGAGTTAGGTGGCTAAGAAACACCATTAGAGCTGTCATAATGCTGTTACGAAGTTGGTACCAACTTTATTTCACTCTGCTGTGCAGCTCTTTTCTATGAGCAAGAACAGACCTGTGACATGATGACTAAGTTGTAGGGAGGCCATGGTAGTACAAAGCTGGGGGATTAAGCTCTCAACTGAACTAATAGCTCACATCTTTCAGAAGTAAACAGAAGAGGTGCTGCAGTATGAAAAGATAAGTGTGCACGCCTTTTTCTTCTCTGAGCCTAATTCCAGATGTAGTACCTTTACTGCAAATGGAATGTAACTTGTCATGTGATGTTCAAGTAAGCTGAAGGGGTAACTTCATGGTCTTGTCCTGAATGGATCAAATCAACATTCACTTTTGAATCTGAGTGACAGGCTGAAATGTAAGAAGGGGGAAAATACACTGGAAATCTTTCTGGACTGAGAGAAACTTTATATCTATCTCTGCAAGAGAAACAGGGACACAGTTCCCAGAGGCATCTTTAGATAGGTCAAACCATAGGAAGCTTCGACAAGACTGTTGAAATTGTTGAAGGACCTTGAAACAACAAAGAGTGAAGAAACCTATGATGTTAAGGAAATATAAGAATGACTTGTTTTGTCATTCATGAACATGAAGCCAAATGTATGTGACACCTATGTCAGTCAAGTTACACAAGTGATGACTGTAGCCATGGCTTGGAAGAAATCAGTCATCTGTATCTTTGGGATGTATAAAGTCAGTCGTGAATACAGGATTCGAAGATGGGACATATAAGCACTTACTTTTGGTGCTGACAATGTGTATGTATGAGAAATGAGGACACAAGAAAAGCTGAACTCAAGAACACAATACAAGGCTTGTTCTCTTTGACCAAAGAAAGCAAGAGGAATTCTGGAGTCTGAAATCAATGAGCCTCCCTTATCAGGCTGTTGGTGCAGAAGGTGAAGCAAGAGGAGTCTGGAGTGACTGCGGCTGATTATGCCAAATCAGAATTTGAGCCAAAACATGAGAATTTGCAAGCACTTAAGAACATAATAAAAAATAAAAAAATAAAGCCTTCAAGAGCTAAACTGCAGCATTAGGATTTTTAATACAGTTTGGAATTCCAGGTTGTTGACAAGGAGGCTCTTTGTGTAATTCTTTGACTAGTTTTGAGGTGCTGATGGGAAAAAAAGCACTGTAGATCACTCAGTATTACCTCTGTGAGCAGGCCTTAGGGGTGCTCCTGACCAGAAGATTGCTTACAAGGGATATGCAATTAAAGCATGGTAGATGAATGCCACGTTTGCTTTTTTATAATCCATTTTTACATATAAATATGTGTAACATACTTAAAAATTCAGAAGAAACCTACCATTTGGTTTTGTGCACCACATACGGCAAATAAATACAGAAATATTCCGTATCGATTGCATTTTATTTTACAACCAACATAATTACATCAAATAATGTAGATGCCTGATCCCACCTCTTCTGCAGGAGAGGGTACGTCTCTGTGTGTAATTGACTAAGCAATGGAAAAGTTTATGCATTTCTAAGGACCTAAGATAATTTAATTTTTCCTCAAAATTTCACTTCCTGTCCAAAGTACATTCTAAACCACCTGTTTCCTACTGACTGGCAAGTCTACCCATGGTCACTTTTAAACATGATGCACCAGCGTGGATAATGTGTGTGTTTAGGCAGCAATAGTACAAAATGAATGTACACGTGTAATAGCTGACCTAGGTAGGGTACATCAGGTCTCTCCTTTTGGTCAGAAAGGCTTAATACCTGACAGTCATAAGGTTTTCTGTTTATTTTTAAATTATTATTATTTTTTTTTTTTTAGGAGAGCAATCAAGAGGGAGGAAGGAAGGGAAAAGTCACTTGAAAGGGGTTAATAATTAACCAGTAGCAAAGGCTGAAACACTTTTAAAATTATTTCTTCAGAAATATAAATAGGATCAGATCAGATAGGACAGAATGAGAAAAGGGACTTTTTGTCCATTATTTTTTCCCTGAGCCAAACTGTTTGCAATATAGAAGATTGGGCCTGAGGCAACAACACTGTAAGTCGAATTTCAATCTCAGAAGTTTCAGGCTTGTTGATTCTGGGGATTTGGTGTAGGCCCAGTTGTGCAGTAGAAGCAATCATGTTCAAGGCCACTTAAATGCGTTAAATTGTTTACAAGTAAGCAGTAGGAAAGTCTTATGGCAAGATGCTTGACTGAATTACAGAACTGGAGAGAAAGAGACAATGTCCTAAAATCATGGAGCTGCCTGTGCAGCCTGTAAAAGATATAAAGGATATAAAGAAAGTATATAAAGATGTGTGGCATTGTAGGACAAAACATAACATTAGCTAGAAATATTATGAATGAGAACCAGACAAGTGAATGATATGATATACAGTGACTTCAGCATTAACAGGAAAAAAAATCATCTTGGCTGAAAATCTTGCAGAATGAGGCACACATGTTTTTCAGCATGGTATCCCAAAAGAGATGGTCCTTTTCTTACAATATAGACCTGTGGATCTAAGTAGCCTATTTCAAAATTACTGCCTCAACTAGCGGGCATAGAGGTGGTGAGCACATGTGCGCATTCTTTAGACTTTAACACTTCATTATGGAAGGGAATGTGTTTGTGGATTGCACAATATAAAGGCTGTTTTGATTATACAGAATAATTGCTTGTTGGACAGAAAAAGTTTTTTCCAACACTTATTATTGATGCCTCAGTTTTGTAAAATAACATGATAACACAAATGTATACTAGAACTGCTCTTTGTAATACTTTCTTACAACACATTTTAGAATCAGGAATTCAGTTAATCCCAATAAATCTATGAGGTGGGAAATACCATAATCTTTGTTTTATAAATAAAAGCTGGACACCTGGAAATCAGAAAGCTCATGGAGAAGTCTGGATCAGAATCAGGAAGAGACCTGAGGTTTTCTAACTCGCGTGTGGGTGCCTTAACCACAGGAGCCACCTTGTTAATATTTCTTGTGGGGTTTGTAACTTTTTAACAGATTCCCTCCCACCCCTCAACCCCCCATAATCTGCATTTTCCTACTGTTTAGTCCAAAGGTGAACCATCTGTGTTCAAAGATAATAATAAGCATTACATATAAAATTACTCATACAGAACAAGTTTGCATGCCTGTGATTAAGGAATATACAGAGAAACACTGCATCACATGGAGAAATTACCCCAAAAAGAAATTACAACAATCATACACTGGAGCTAAATGAATATCCAAAATGTCAGTGAGGGAAAGCTAAAGGACATAATCCACAAAATGCTGAGTGTATGAATTATAACCCTTAGCTAAGCCTGATTTGTGCAGCTAGCCCTTACACAGCAGATAACCCAGGCTGACAGTGACCTTGACAGCACTGCAACAGTAATATTTTCTGTAAAGGCTGAACAGTTTTCAACCTATTTCTCCTGAGCAGGAGATACAAGCACTCTTGTATTCAACATTGTGGACCAAAGTAATCCTCAGTTTGTGCTTGTGAATGATACAAACAGAATACGGCTTTTGGGCATGCCAAATGCCTCCCTTCCTGCTTTCTTCTGCCCTTGATAAGATCATTTTGGAGGGCATAAAGAGTGTTAACCCTAGTACATGCGTTCCCTTCCTTCTCCCTCTCAGCAACGCAGTGCAGACGGGATCCGGTTCCAAGTCCATTGAGCAACTGCAAGTACTTAGTGACCTTCTCAACCAATACATCTGCTCCTTGGGAGCAGCAATTGATTTTCCTCATCTCTGTACGTGGAGACAACGCTTCTACGGTATGTTACAGCTACACAGTTGGGTAAATTGTAAGCATTTTCCCCACAGCTCCTTTTTAAGTAAAGATCAGTAAAACCCTAATTCTTAGTCATTTGTGGAACAAAACGATGGACTGTTCTCGCTTCACTTTGCTGCCAAGCCCTGTGCTTGCAATGCTCTGCTTTTCACTGACTACAGCCGATATTAGCTTTTGTGTAAAGCTGTGAGAAGAGTGCTGTTAACTGTCTGGAGCAGTGATGTAAATCCTAAAAAATCCACCCAGGGAATGGGTGGTGGCAAGAGTGACACAGGTCACTGCAGGGAGTGGTAGGTCCTTTGAAGGCTTAATCTTACACCCAAGCCCCATGAGTCCTCCCACCCTTTGATGGAAAAGCTTGCTACGTTCCTGTGGCTGGGTTACAAGTGCATCTGTTACCCTGCAAACGGACAGTGTGGGCTGATTTTAAGCGTTCGCACTGTTATGAGACAGATGTCACAGCCAGTGTATAAAAACATGAAGCACCCACACAAACCAACCCCATGGACAGACTGAAGATAAGGAGCAACAACTAAGAAACAGGTCCTAGGGGAAACATGGCTTGTGCAAGCCCAGTGCAAACATAGGCTTTGCTCTTTGCAGAGTCTTTCAGTTGCTTCTTTGACGGGCGTAAGAAGAGCCTGTAATAATTGGAGTTTTTTGTTTGTTTGTTTTAAAAGACATTTGTTCTATGTGCCTCAGTTTCCCTACCTATGAATGCAGTGAATTAGTTCAGATGTTGTCTTGCATGAGAGATCTTGCCAATATTTAGAACTTACTGCCTACTAGGAAGGAACTTTTTACCCACTTTTTCTTTCAGAGGAGAGAACAGGAGGCTTGAATTGCTGGACATCAGCATTAAGGGACAAGAGAAACTGGATCAACAAGAATTGGTAAGAAAAAAAATACAGGAGTCTGTGCAAATGGTGGGGTCTAGACCAAGCACCTGTGACACAAACGTGTGACAGTTTCCACCCACTCCCTTTTGCTATTTTCATCCCATCTGAATTCCAGCTCTGCCAATTCACTCTCACATCTGTTCTCAGACTTGGTATCAACACTGATTTAACCACATTCCTTCCATCCTCTGAGCTGGAAGTCTACAAGCCAGGAGAAATTAACCTCTTCCCTTCATTAGTGCCAGCTAGCACGTTGCATTCTTGTGATGCAGCTGCTGGTGTTCAGATGGGCAGCAGACCCAATGGGGCTCCATCAGCTCCTCTAATGGAGAGCATGCTGTGCATATTTCTGCTGAAATAAACTTGCAGATGCATGCTGAGCACTAGAGGTCCGGAAGGCCAGCAGCATCTCGGGATCTGTGAACTGGAGTGCAGCCAGCACATCAAGTAGATCTCCCTACTCAGCTCAGCACTCCCTAGACCGCACCTAGATACCTTGTCCAGTTATGGGCCCCCTAAACTGACCCCAAGGCAGTCAGGGCTGGGGTGCTAGCCCT
>JANHGB010059789.1:0-13145 GCA_026283785.1 Coracopsis vasa
TTTTCATACTGCAATGAGACCTCATAAGATTCCAGTGAAAAATGGGCCTTTATTTTGACTGTCTATGCTGAAACCAAATTTCTATGTCTGCCTTGCAGTGACAAATTTACATGGTGGCATAATGAGGGGAATTGATATGCTGAATGCTGCTCATGAAGGAAACCTAGTGCCCAAGAGAAGCGCTTCTATAGTTATCATGTTAACAGATGGCCAACCAAATGTAGGTAAGTTTGTGTTGGATGGAACAATAAAGAGAGTGAATTAGCTCACAAAAAAACAAACAAAAAAAAGCTCAGTTAAAATTTGCCTCCATCTTTGACTTCTGGATGTTTTAATGATTTAAATGCTACTGTACCAGCAGCATACTACTAAAGCAAGTTTTTGATAATGGCTGCTAAGGAATCCAAACATGACTATTCAGGTTTCATTTTGTGATCATTTTATCTATCTAAGAAGAAAACTCAAACATTTTCTGGTTTGATGCAGGCATATCAAATACTCAGGAAATTCAGGAACATGTGAAAAAAGCCATTGAAGGAAAATATCCTTTATACAATCTTGGGTTTGGCTATGGCGTTGACTACAACTTCTTGGAGAAGATGGCACTGGAGAATAAAGGATTGGCCCGTCGCATTTATCCTGACTCTGATTCAGCTTTACAGCTTCAGGTACAGTAATCACTGCTTACATTAGATGACAGATACATTAATTCAGGTAACTATACAGACATTCTCATTTTGAAGTAATCCAAATCCCAGAGTGCAGTCTCCTACTGAGATACTCAAGAGTCTGCTGTAATCAGAATATTAGTTACATTTAATGTTCCCCTTCCCTTATATAAGCAGACAGTGGAAGGGAGATAGCCTGGGTTACAGAAGAGGGTTTACTTGGCATAGAGTGACACAAGTCATGGTTCTGAAGGACACTTTGGTATTCAGAAAAATTTCTGCGGTCATTTTCTCTCCTGTACCTCATAGATCATGTAGTTAATATCATGTCAAGGGAAGAGAAGGATGACAAAGCATAAGGACTCTAGATACTCTGTTTTTAGGAACTTTCTGCAAGCAGGTATGTCTTCCCATACTTCTGAAGCATTTTAGTCATGCAAGGCATAAGAGCAGGTATAGACAGTACAGAACTGACCTTTTTTATTTCTCACATTCCAATAGCAGCCATTTGAAAACATCACCAAATAATTTAGATACTGGATTTCACTGCAAGCTCTGCCAAAATCAAATACCTAGTCTCCTTCAGCTTATGTCATCATTTCAGACTCTGCAGAGAACAGATCTAGAAACTTATTTCTATCAAACAGGGGGAAGCCTGGGATCCCTCTTGATTAACGCTGATGGAACTCATCATCCACAGCATGTTGTTCTCAGATTTTTTTCCTCTCAGTGACACTGAAGAGCTGGTATGACCTTTCTCATCTCCACTTTTTGTAGATTTTTAGGCCTTGTACTCTGAGATTTAACTGAACATTTAAATATTTCTTCTAAAATACACTTTCAGCTTTCATTGCTGGATAGCAGGGTGTTTCTGGGCACAGAGCTACCTATGAGTTACAGAAACAATGACAGTTAAATGGTTTTCTTTTTCTTTTTTTTCTTTTCATCCTGTAGGGGTTTTATGATGAGGTGGCAAATCCCATGCTCACTGATGTGGAGTTAAACTACCCAGAAAATGAAATATCAGACCTAACTAGAAACAATTTTAAGCATTTCTATGATGGATCTGAGATTGTGGTGGCTGGACGCTTAATAGACAACAACCAAAACCATTTGACTGTAGATGTGAGAGGTGAAGGTGTAAGTGTGGATTTCTTTGGCTTACATAAGGTGCACAAAATGCCTGCAAGTCCAAAGCTGGCAATACTTACAATATTTACTGGTATTTCTTTACCTCAGTGACAGGTTGTGTTACTGCATATGTGAGAAACTAAATACGCCAAAGTCATTGCTTTTAACACTGCAAATTACTTGCCTAACTCAGTCTGGTATGAGAGAGTCAGTCTTAAACAACTTTATGCAGTGACTGAATTATATTTGCTAGCAGATAGATATATCTCTTTTTAGTTTAGTCTTTAAATACCCTACCTGGTTCTTTCAGGAGCCAAATGTGCAGTGTCACAGACATTAGTCTTCACTGGGGGAAGAAAACTGATAGATAAGACAGCTGAATATTTGAAATGCCTTCCTCTTAAAATAGGCAAAATCTACTTCTAATAGAAACCAAGTGATCTAAATAGCTCTCTCCAGATCTGGAGTCTGTAAAAATATTTGCCCCTGGTATTCAAGAAACACAACACAAACATATTACAGATCATATTATCTTAAATATTGTGAACTGCACATATGCCCTATGCACTGTGATGTAGTAAATATATGAAATTAGGTATATTTCAAACGCAGATATAATGTATTATTAGTAAGTTAGCCAGCACATCTGCTTTAACAGGTTCCTGTGTGAAGTCAGCACCATAATCAAAGTTCTTTAAATCCTGAGTAGCCAAATTCTGGTGAACACAACTGCCATGTGAATTTGGAAACTGCATTATGGCCTACAGTGTACACTACTAACCTTCACAGAAGCAATGGAACAAAGATCCTGATAGAACTCTAACAATTTCCTGGGCAAGTGTCAGTGTGGGACCAGACTGTTTTTCAATTTAATAACATTTTCAGATGTGAAGGTCTTGATTTAGGCACATTCTGGAAGTTCCTGGCTGCTTATGATACAGTGAAGTTTCCTTATTCCTAACAGGCTAATGATGCCCTGTCATATACTACACAACAAGATGCTGAGGAAACAGCTAAAGCTTTCCAAGAACAAGAATACATATTTGGAGAGTACATTGAAAGGCTCTGGGCTTATCTCACCATTGAACAACTCCTAGAAAAACGGTAATTATATCTGGGATAACAGCTATGAACCCTTTTAAGCCATCTGACTGGTGCAGCTTCTAGGATGTAAAGCTGAAATTCACTTCAAACTGAGGTGCCAATGGGAAACCATAAAAGCCAGTAAGAAAAATCTCCCAATCTATTCTCCTCCCCAACCTCAGTATTCCTGTTTCAGGTTGCAAATTACACAGTTTATAATTACTGCAAATATAAAGCACAGTTTTGCCTTTTTCTTGGATGCCCAGTGGGATCAGAAGTGCTCTTAGACTGTAACAAATATTCCTTATTGATAAGTTAGCTGCAGAGAAACAACTTCAGTTTAAAGAAAAATATTTAATCCAGAGTTCAGTGAGTAATGTAGCCATCTCTGATGCCAAGAGTCTCTACCTGTATTCAGTATTGCAGCTACAGGAGAAGAAAAGGAGAATCTTACAGCTGAAGCCCTGGATCTCTCACTAAAATACAAGTTTGTAACACCACTGACATCCATGGTGGTAACAAAGCCAGAAGACTATAACAATAAAGATGGGATTGCTGATAAACCCATTGAAGGTACAGACATTTTCACAATTGTACTTTATTTGAGCATCCAAGTTCCTCTGATGTTTCCCTACAGAAAGGCTTTCGTATGGACACAGTTTTAAACATGTATCCAAAAAATCTATTTTCTAAGCCTTGCACTTGTAAGGTTTATGTAAAATAACTTTTCATTGTAAAGCTCATTTCCATCGAGCCATCCTTCATTACTGAACTGTACAGGCAAAATACTAGAAATTCGAAATAAGTGTAACTTTAAGCTAAATATATAAAGTATTATAGATCAAAAAACAAAAAGCAAGAAGCCTTTCTAATCTAATACTCAGCTATATTCAGTTTTGTTCATATCACTTTCTCCTTTATTTTTCTACATACTTCAGTTTAGGGGTATATGTAGTAACATCTTTCTACATGAAATGGGAAAATCTGCATGAGATCTTCCTTGTACAGGATATATCAGGTTGTAAAAAGGAGATTATACCTGTAAAACACAGTATTCATATATATTGCAGAAAGAGAAGCAATTATACTGAAAATGCACAAGTTGTTCTTAGTTCCTCTGATCTTTTGGCTCGTTATGAACTCCTTGCTCAGTAACACTGTGCTTTCATCCAGTTCAGCTGCTTTGTTTAGCCTCTGTGAAATGAAGCAACTCTGTTCCTCTTTAGCAAAGTAAGGCCAAATGCCATCTGCTTGGTGCATCCTCACCCTCATCTGTATGTGTTGCTCAGGCCATTCTCTTCTCTCCCTCACTCAACAGGTCTGACAAACCTCTTGTGAGGCTTTTCAATCTGTTCTATTAGCAGCCATTAATTTTTCCACAAACTTTTGCTTAGTGCCTCTAAGTTTAAATTTACAGCTGGATTCCATAAAATGGAAAACTTACCCAAACATTTGACAGAAGTGGCATCTGCTCAGAGCCATCTTCAGCTCTTTGCTTCCCCTTCCCAGGTATTTGTAGTACAAAGGCCTCTTTCCAAGTAAATCTTCTTTATATATAGAAAATGTAGAGCAGTAACAGGAGAAAATGCTCAAAACACTGCTGCTGTATAAGAAAAGAAAATAAGTTTTACACACCCTAGAGTCTAGATTCACAAAAAGGACTATTGAATCATCCAGTCAGTACTAATAAATGATGCAAATGTCTTGAAAACCACAATAGATACATTCTGCAATGTGGAAATGGCATAACAATAAACCAGCTACTAATTGTGCTCATTGTATGCATAATCAACTGCATTTCTGCTGCCTCACATAACAGCTTTTTACTTTCAATGTGTTTTTGTTTGACCTACACATATTGAGTTGTATCATTGGGAAGAAATGCAATTGTAAAATACTAAAGATATCCAGCTGAATTGCCCATCAGCTGGTTTGGTTTGGGTTTTTTTGTTTGTTTGGGGTTATTTTTCTTAGCATATGTTTTAACAGGGTCAGAATCCTTCCTGTTTAACAGCACAACTGAAATAAAATTTCTCTTTTTCTTCCTGTTATTTCTCCCTTGCCCACGGGAACAGCTGAAGGTATGTACATTTTTCATTAAATTTACTTAATAGTTTTAACTGTTAGAGATGGATTTCCTGCATCACTCACCTTATCTAGGACACAATATTTTAATGCAATTCTTGGTGAATAAATCAGGAGGGTGTTATAAATAGATTAAAAGCTTTTCAGCTGGAAAAATCTGTAAATACAATTTTCAGCATTGTTCCTCCTATCTCAGATCGTTTCAGCATCCTACCACCACAAAATTCAGGCCCAGTACAAATAAGCTTTCCAGGGCTAGCACTGTCAACTCCCAGATCCCTGTGCGTAGCAGTCTCTCATACAGAGATGTCTTCATTGATGCTGTGATTGCTGCTACTTCAGCACAAAGCCCTTGTCTTCAGACACACTCTCATAGCTTCAGCTGTAAAAAGAGTAGAAGACTAGAAAAACATGGGAGCAGGTGGGTAAATCGTACTGATTTCCCAGTCATGCACTTTAAAACAAGATGGCACAGAGGAATCAGAGAAGAGCAGGTTGTCCCAGCAAATTCCAGGCCTTTGGAGAAGTAACGTTTTTGCTGAAGATCAGTGTACTTTCTGCCTGTTCATGACATGGGCATGCAGTGCAACACTGACTGGTTTGACTAAGTTTTTATTTTTAAAATATTTAGAATTTTACCCACAAATACAAGATTTTGGAGTTGGTTTTGGTGGAAGGAAGGAAGTGGGAGATTGTTTTTTATTCTTTCTAGCCTCTAAAATAACATTTTGTTTCATTCACAGCACAGGCTGCCCCAGCTGCTAGCCTGGGTAAGTCATTAGTTTTAAGTTCCTGAATGAAGCAGCATCTGTCATGGGAAATTGATTCAACCAACTGAAATTAGTAGAGAGAGAAAAACTGGCTTTTCTGGGTTTACAACTGTGTTTTGACAAATACTACCAAATTCTGCTCCTGCTACAATGTTGCTCACTGCTAAAAACACACTTAACAGGTTGAAAAATACCAGATTTAACAGTTTCAACTAAATAGCTTCTAAGGAGTAAATAGCAGTTCATCAAACCACCATTTTTTCCTGAAAGCTGTTTCCCCAAGAGCAGAGGATGGACTTGAACTTGCATCTCCTCTGGAATTATATAAAGCAAGGGACTATAATATCAGCATCTCTGACTAAATTAGTATGTTCAGTTACTTATACAGAAAGAATTCGTATGAGAGAGAGCACGTAACAGACCCTTCAGATTGCTGGCTGGGCAGTGAGAGAAATGAGAGAATTACATTTAAGTTTTCACTCTGGCAATTAGACTCCATCTCTCTTAATTTCTCTTTTTAGTTTTTTTTCTCAAGTCTTCATTGAAAATACTTATTCTGGAAAAAAAACCCGAATGTCAAAACCTCATAAGTATTCAATGGGTGATGTTGCCTTTCCTTGCTGATACACAGTTTAATCCTGAAGTCTTAAGACGTTTGTGTCCTACAGATCCATTACTTGATTCTTGTGGAAACCCTCAAAGCAATTTAGACTACAAGTGAAATCTATCTCTGAAGCTTTGCTTGATTCAAAAGGGACACAAACTGTCATTCCATGGATTATATACTCTAAAAACTAGGATGGAATTAGCAATTTACCTAGCATATTAACTTCCTGACATCTTAGAAGTACTGTGCAGATAGTGTGTAAAATTCATTTTGATGTGAGTTTTTTAACTTTTTTTTTTCTCTTCACTCTCTCTACAGTTCCACAGGTATCTTACCAGTATAGCTCACAACCCACATGGTATACTAGTGGTGAGTAATGTCTGCTTAGAAGGAGAACAGAGAGGGTATTTAATTGTACAAGTCTTATGAGTCTTTTAGATAATTCCCTTCCACAAAAGCAGATATTTTTCATTTCGAAGGGGCTGCTATTTTAATTTGCTTTAAACATCTCTAAATGTGTTTTAAAGATCAAGTCACTGAGATTATACACAAGCATCTTCTTAGTCCTCCTTCCCATTGCTAGACTTAGTGTTGGTAACTGCCTGTTCTCTATATGACCTTCCAGCTCTCAGTAGTTCTTTCATTGCTCTCAGAGATCAGCACTTCAAGGTGGCCATCCTGAACCTACAACCCATGTGCCAAATTTCACAGTGTTTGGGATATATGTCATTTACCTGGGAAAGATGAGGGGAAAAAGGATGTAGTTCATTTTGGGGAGATGGTAGCAGCTTCCTTGCAACCCCACCGTTCCTTTGGAGGATGGACTGGACTGAGCTGGCCATCCAGCTTGTGTAGGGACTAGTTCTCAGCATCAGCAGTTCCAGCATCACAACATTAAATGTTCATGTGGAACTTTGAACCTGTGTATCACTGTACAAATACCAGTGATTTGCCTCTGCAGTTGATGGAGATCCACACTTCATTATATCGGTGCCAGAAAAAGAAGATGCCATTTGTTTCAATATCAATGAAAACCCAGGAGCTGTGTTAAATTTAATAACTGATCCAGTTACAGGTGAGTTTTAGTTTATTTTTAATTCTTTGTGCTCTATGAAATATTCAACTTCTGTCAAGAAAATCTTGTTGTCTGTGGAAAGCCACAGAGCAGCCCCCAGAGCTTTATTCTACTTTGTCACAAATACGGTCAAGTAGTTCTGATCTGGTTTTCACCTCGTGCTTGTTTCCTTGAGTTGTTAAATTTCCATGACATTCTTTGACATCAGTTGATCAGGCCCTATCTACATAGAACATTGATGTTTCCTTTTTATTCTAGGCATCACAGTCAATGGAGAACTCATTGGTGATAAGAGAGCAAATAATGATGCAAAGATCCAAAACACATATTTTGGAAAACTTGGCATTGCAAATAAGTACCTGGATTTAAAGCTGACAGTAACTCCTGAGAAGATCACAATTCAGAACAGCAATGAAAAAACAGGTTTCACCTGGCTTGACTCAGTCACCTTGCAACAAGAAGGGTAAGGCTTGCAGAAACAGTATCAGGCTCCTCTATTACTGTGTATAGGTTTTTTAGCATTGACCAATAGCAGACTTTTAAGATTTGTTGTCTGAATATACAAAAGAAACTGAATTGAGTTCTGCTGTATTCTGCTTTCTACTTTGTTGTGTAACTGCTGAATGATTACTCATCAATTCCTCTGCTTGGAATAAGTAAAGAATTCTCACTGATTGTCTACTACTACAGCTAAGGTAAAACTAGATTTGGTATTGTGCTTAATGTAACAGTGTCTTACGAACACTTAAAGAGTAATTTCAGGCAGTGTGTGTAGTCTTTTAAACAAAACCAGAATAACGTGCTGTAAACAATCTCCATTTTAAGAAACAGAAAATGTGGTAATCATAGAATAGGTACATTTTTCCCTGTCAACAGATATATTATTCATGAGATTTATCTATTATTTGTACCTGTGCTAAACAAAGTTTAGAAAAGAAATGGCCAGCATCTCCTCCTCCTCCTCATTTACATTTTCATTGTGTGCCTGGAACGAAACTACCATCTTCTCAAAGCATGGCACTGCAGCAGAAAGAGCACTGGAGCAGAAGTGCTATTCATACAGCAGGCTTATATTTTATTAAAATAGCTACTTACACAATCAGAAGCAAATCTTTGGTGTCCCAGCACTTACCTAGACAGTTCAGCAGTTGTCTTTTCTGAAAAACAAAAGGAAAAGGTGTCAGGTAGCATCCAGGCAAGGAAATGATGGTTTTATCACATTGCAGGTGGGTTGGACTAGATGACCTTTGAAGGTCCCTTCCAACAACAACTTCTACGATTCTATCAAAAACATTTTGATTTACAGCATGAGGTGATGTTTCTATATATCACAAACCTATCTGTGATTAATTGTGCTGTTATAAGACAAGTTTTGGTAGAAACATCTTGTTGAAAAGTTTAAAGCTAGCCTGCCTTTTACAGTACTTCAGTGGGAGTCTTGGGCTGTCTGTGAACACACACCAATTCACATGGACCAAAGTAGGCAGCAAAACCTCTCTTTTAATAAACACCTAGGAATTGATAAAGCCATGTTTGTTTGTAGGACCCGTTTCTTCTCATTGCTGTTAACTCAGGGAAGCACAATGCCCTAAGTCAAGTTTCTCTTTTTTCCTCAGTTTAACTTTGATAATTAACAGAAAAAGAAATGTGGTGCTCACAATGGGCAGCGGTGCCTCCTTTGTTATTGTTTTGCACCAAGTGTGGAAGAAACATCCTCTACACCAAGATTTCCTAGGACTGTATACATTGGAAAGTGACAAACTGTCTGAACAGACGCATGGACTATTAGGTATGGCTTCATTTAGTGTTTTCATGCTTCTCTTTCATTATGAGGCTATATAATTTGTAGACACAATCTTGTAGTTACGCTTTCTGAACTGAGATAGCAGAGGAAACATGACACTGGCTGTATTAAAATTTCTGGCAAAAGATTCTGAGCTCAGACTTTATGCATTATCTTTTCATAAACTCTGCTGCTGCTCTGAAATAATGAGCATCCACTGTCCTCACTGGTATCTTTGAACCTGTTTAAACTATCTACAGATTATTGCCTTTCTTACTACACTATTCCCCCCGTTTTTCTTGGATGGTTTGAGCTCTCCTTTCTCCTAAGCACACTCTGAGAAAAATGCTCACTGAAATTTGCCAGATCTCAATTAGTGCATCCTTGTAAGAAGCGAAGTTGTTAAGGTATATCTTGATTTATTAGTGTATATTAATGTCACAGAATGTCTTGCATTGGCTAAGGCTTTCCTCATGTCAGCTAACATTCTTTATTCTAGTAGAAGACAAAGTTGATAATTCAGGGATCAAAATTTTGACCCCGTTGAATCTGGCTTTCTGCCAGTATAGTGAGTTTGGTGAAGTGCATTCTCTGTTGGAAAATACACAGGTAGCAGCCATTTTCCCTTGCCTCCCAATTTTCACTTACAAAATGAGATAAGGGCAGCAAACGTTCACTTTGGGTCAATAAATTTACTTATTGTGGAGAATAATGAACTGCTGCTCTTCTCTGTCTTGATACACAGTTTGAGGCCCAAAGAGAGTATATCAGTATAGTGAGCCAAGGTATATCAGTGGTAGTACCTTAGATCCATGCTGGAACAAAATAGAAAAGGAGTAGAATAAGGATGGAATGTTATTTATGCTTTCCTGCTCTATGGTCCTCATAAATGACCTCTCCACACAGAAATTACTTTGCTGTGATATGAATTGCAAGTAGGAAGAAAATTGTGCAGGGCCCATATGATGTGGGTACACCACGTTATATACAGTTCAGTGATTTACACCCCTCATCTCTATTTTCATCATCTTTGACTTTGCCCCTGTACTTCACAAAGTAACCTAAAATCTCTGCTCGTGGTAGCACTCAAAGCACCAGCAGCATCCTGCACCAGCCCAGACAGGGCAAAAGTGTGTGAAGGCTCATCCTGGCAGGAGTGTGAAAATTCTTTATGTGTCAGCCTTATTCCAAGTGTAATCACATCCAAGAGTTTCAGAGCTCAACACATGTACTGTTTGATACAAAAAAGCTAATCACTTGGAGAGTATGTAATAAATACAACTGAATAGACAAGACACAAAATGAGGATATCATGAAGGATATCTAGAAAAAGCTAATTTTACTGTGCACTCAGAAACTGGAATTTACATCCAGACACACAGAGAATTCTTGCATGTGTTCAACCTTACTCAAAACTTGGTGTTTGCTTATCAATTCAAAACCCTGAAGGGACATGGAAAGCAGCACAGGAATGCAGAACTGTTTTAGTGTGTGCAACATGCCTGAAATGGTAATTTTGGCTTCTATTTTTAGGACAGTTTTTCCACCCTATTGACTTCACCATACTTGAAATTCATCCTGGGTCTGATCCCAAGAAACCAGATGCCACAATGATTGTTAAAAACAATGAACTGACAGTAACAAGGTAAACAATAATTAAGTCCTTTGCAAAGACTTAGGAAAGATTACCTTGTCAAAGTGCTGTTTCTGCTTCCATACTCCCATGATGGTGTTTCTCCTTTCAGGGGCTGGCAGAGGGATTACAGAATCGATCCGAAGCGCGGCGTCGATATTCCTTGCTGGTTTGTTCATAACAACGGAGCTGGACTGATAGATGGTGTTCATACGGACTATATTGTTTCCAGTCTGTTTTAAACAGCTACAACTTCCTCCAAATTCATGGGTATAAGGAGTATTTGTCTGAAAGAATAGTTTTTTTCAATGTTTAAGATTTGCTAAACATACACAAGCTTTACTGTGTTTAGCAGTGCCAGTGTATGATGGATTCTCACAGAGAGTTTTAGTGCATATTTGATCCAATCTGAAGTGCTGAACAACTATACTGCTTGTGTGCACAGATATCACTCATCCCCTGAAACATTTTACTGAATTCATTTACTAGTTTTAACATCCTGACTTAAAATTTGACTTTGTAAAACATAACAGAAACGTTCTACCCAAGTTTAAATCAGTAACTGAGTGTCAGGAGTGATTTTAATAAAAGCATCGGTACTTAATACCTTGTCCTATTATTCCAACAGCTGTCAATGTACCAGATGCATTTAGAAGTTCAGCAGAAGAGGACAGCTGACAAGCCAGCATCTATTCCAGGATAATTCTATAGCACTTCAAACCAACTGACACTTGCCTGCACAGTGCTGAGGGCTGGTGCGGGGCCATCACTCCAGATGACTGTTAGCATCCAGGATGCCTGTATTTTAGTGTTTTAATTTGAACCTAACTTGTGAATGCCCAAACCTTTATAAATTAATGAAATGCCACAGTTCTAAACAGCACTCAGATTTAAGGAATAGAACCTGTCTTTTGGACAGTATCTTTTTTGTGAAATTTTACTGACAGGCCATTACAGTCTTCCAGTAAAATTCCTCCCTACATTGCATTAACTGAATTTATGCACATATTTCAGGACAAAAAGTGTCCCATTTATTTATATATTCATGTTGTACTGGAAGAAATTGTAAGCTATTAGTTCTAAAGCAAAAAAATAAGCATATTTCTGAATTGAGATTTCTTTAATCAGCTGTAGCAAGGCAACTGTGGTCTCAAATGGCAAACTAGAAATTTCCCCTATTATACAACAAGGAGAGAAAGTCCGCAGGTGGGAAATGAGAATGCAGACGCACATGAGGAAAGAGGAATCTAGTGTGAAAAACAGAGATGACATAAGATGTGGTGGGTTAAATGGAAAGAACAGACATAGAGGTGAATAATGCAACATTAAAAATCAAAGAGGAAAAAAAGAGAGGAAAAATATACTTACTGTTAAATTTCTGGGAGAGGCAGGCCTTCTCCAGGGACAAAATCCTTCTCTAGAAGCTGAAGTTTTGTAGGTGAAGGAAAAAAAATCAATTCTTGAAGGGAGAGGGGAGTGCCACAGTGGGTAGATGTCTCTGCCTGCTAAATTCAGGCAAAAGTGATGAAGGAAAACAGTAGTTTCTACAGAAGGTTTTAAGTTACTGAAAAATGAGCAAAGTTCACGCACATGGCAACAGCGGGCACAGCCTCAGCTACAGCTTTCCTCTCTTAATTCATGGGGATGAGGAGAATTCCAGAGGTGGCCGGAGCCTTGTTGGCCATGACTGAATTGTCAGCCAGAAGCTGACCTTAGGGGCTGGAGTCTGCTCTGCATTGCTTCTGCGCAGGCTGAGGCACTTCTGCTTAACACTAGAGATAGAAAAATCCCCTTTTAATATGTAGTTCTCCCAAGATTCTAGCAAGGTAGGAGATAACCACAAATGTAACTACAGGTAACAACAAGGGGAGAGAGAAGTAGCAGACAGATGCTTAGTTAGATGAAACTTTTACTCCTACCACTGACATGGAGACACCCTCTAACTAAAAGCAGGGAGCTTCTAATTTGCAGTAAGTCCAATGATAAAACCCAGCATCCTCAGCATGTAATACAAACACCAAGTTAATTTATAACAGAAATAATCTCTTGCCTTTCAAACTAGTCAACCTGTTCATGATCATAGAATCATAGAATATTTAGGGTTGGAAAGGACCTTAAGATCATCTAGTTCTAACCCCCCTGCCATGGGCAGGGACAACTCACACTAAACCATGCCACCCAAGGCTCTGTCCAACCTGGCCTTGAACACTGCCAGGGATGGAGCATTCACCAGTTCCTTGGGCAACCCATTCCAGTGCCTCACCACCCTCACAGTAAAGAACTTCTTCCTTATATCCAATCTAAACTTCC
>JANHGB010059792.1:0-15417 GCA_026283785.1 Coracopsis vasa
CCTGGACCTCAACCAAGCTGCAGAATATGTAAAAAGATTTCAGCCATCTTCCAGGGGAGCACATTGTCACCTGGTTGCTCCGATGCTGGGACAATGGAGCCAACAGTCATGAACAAGAACGTAGGGAAGCCAGGCAGCTGGGATCACTTGCTAGGGAAAAAGGAATTGACAAATGGATTGCAAAAGACAAAGGAGCCCTCAGCCTTTGGAGGCAGCTCTTGGCAGATGTGAAAGAAAGTATACAATGTTATGAGTCGCTCAGGCAAGTGGACCACGACAGAGAGAGGATTCTAGTCCCTGAGGGAATCAGCCATTCTAAACAAGACCTATTATAGGCTGGATGGCAGGAATGCACCTGTAGGTCCAGATGAAGTCGAATGCACATGACCCATGTGGCAGAAACTTACACGGAGTGCGCCATCATCATATGCCCACTTATTGGCATCAGTGACCTGGAGTGAGGCAGAACCACCAACAATCGATGAATTGAGTCATCAACTCTGAGAGCTCGAAGACAATCTCACCCCTTCCATGAATTCAGCTGTGGAAAAACTGTCCCAGGAGATCAAACAATTGATAAAAACATCTGATATATCCAGCTCCCCACATGTATCAACCCACATCTCAGCTACTAACAGAAGGTGCCCTGTTGCCCGAGAAAGAAGATACAGGAGTTACACGCCACGAGCCACCCTATGGTCTCATCTGCGGGATCATGGAGAAGACATGAGAAAGTGGGATGGAAAACCCACCTCAGTTCTGGAGATAAAGGTGCGTGAATTGAAGAGGAAAACAATGGTCAAGGATGATCCTCCCAAGAAAGTTGCTGCTCCAGTCTTTGGTGAGCAGCTTCCCAGGTGGAGCAGAAGTGAAGAGGATTTTACTCCAACTCCTGTGATAAGGAATTCTAATCCCTTTCTACAAGAAGTAAGTGGAGAATCTTATAATCACTATTAGAGGGGCCCTGCCTCCAGCCAAGTGGAGGAGAGGGACAACCAGGTTTACTGCACTGTATGGATCAGATGGCCTGGCACATCAGAAGCACAGTAGTAACAGGCTCTAGCAGACAACAGTGCAGAGCGTACCCTTATGCCATCAGCCTATCAAAGGGTAGAACCCATTTGTATTTCTGGAGTGACAGGAGGACCTCAAAAGCTGACTGTACTGGAGGATGAAATCAGCCTGACTGGAAAGGAGTGGCAAAAATACCCCATCGTGACTGGTCCAGATGCTCCATGCATACTTGGAATAAAAAAAGCCTCTCAGGAGAGGGTATTTCAAGAACCCAAAAGGGTACCGATGGGCAACTGATGCTATGTGGAGTAAGTGGGCCACAATAATCTACTCTTAGTCTCCACTCTGCATTAGACTTTCACACTGGCCATATGGAGCTATTAAAGGGTGAGTGGGTCCTGCTGATTACTCCTTGGCTCTCCAATCTACGGATCAGCTTATGGATGGGGATCAGGGAGTCTCAGTTGGTGCAATATTGCTGCCGGTGCACTGCTGTGGTTGTCATTTGCACTTGTTCTTTGACCTTCAGCAACCCCACAACAGAAGGATCCTCTGACAGACCAGGCAAGGTAGACAGCTTCTTAATTTCTTCTGTCTCCAAGGCAGCTAAACCAAAAGCCCATCGGTACCCTTTTGGGTCTTTGAATTGCCCTCTCCTGAGACAGTCTTCCAAGGATGCATGGAGTGTCTGGACCTGTCACAATGGGGTGCTTTTGCCACTCCTTCCCAGTTAGGCTTATTTCAGCCTCTAGTACTGTCAGCTCTTGGGATCCCCCTGTCACTCCGGAAATACAAAAGGGTTCTGCCCCTTGATAGCTTGATGACATTAAGGTACGCTGTGCACCAGTGTCTAGTAGAGCCCTATACTCCTGTGAGACTGATGTGTCAGGCCATCTTATCCACACAGTCCTGTAATCCTGGTTGTCCCTACTTTATTTTAGTTATTAAACTATCCTTATCTCGGTCCGTGGAGTTTACATTCTTTCTATTCTCCTCCGCATCCCTCCTGGGATGGGGAAGGGAGGAGTGAGTGAGCTTCTGTGAGGTCCTTAGTTGCTGGCTGGATTTAAACCATGACAGTGTTACAATGTAACTTTGAGGATATTGGGAGGGCAGCAGTAGTGGTTTCTGATTTCTCCCGTTTTTCCACATGGGCAACTGATACCGGCACAGGATGATTCTTTCAGTCACAGTGCCTGTCATCAAGTTTGGAGTAGTTGTAGTGTCTGTTGCTGGGGTTTAAGCAGGCACAGTGCTTGTTGACGGGGTTGGTTTCAAGAGTATTTAAAATCTTTAAAATTCTCAAATGCTACTGTGATCAGCCTGGAGGAGAAGAAAGATATCAGAAGGAAGGAAGGAGGGAAGAAAGATGCAGGAAGATGTCTCCCCCATAGGTTGGCTTTCCAAGAAAAGGGAAAAGGTGTAATTATTAATAGGGAATCCTGCCAAACATCTGCTCATGTGAACTAGATTATGGGACTTTCTGTTGTTTGAGTTGTTTATTTAAATTATACCAGGGAACTGAATTTACATCTCCAAACCCCACTTTGCTTCCTGCATTTCAAATTGTTTACGCTACTTTATTTGGCTGTAAGATTTCATTTAGAAAGAAAAGAAAGCTCCCCAAACCGTCAGTATTCATACGCAATCTAACATAGGAAAAAAAATGAAACCCAATTGAGAATCTCAAGAAGAATTTGTAACACATACAACACTTGAAAAGATGAACTTCTATAAAGGTCAGATTTTACTAGTAGATGGATAAAAAACCTGTCCTACCTTGTGGATGAATTTACCCTTAAGAATGTTGTTACTTGCCTTAATAAGATAGCCCTAGTAACTGATGCGACGTGAAAAAACATTGGGATCTTGACCCTTTTTGAGTTCAACCTAGTCATTAATAGAACTTGGGGGAAGAATGGTATATACAAGCACAAACAAATACAACTCAACACAAGACCAACATGCTTGAAGCTTTAATGAGCTTTCATAAATAATGCTCCACTTCCAGCAAAAGGTGATAGCCACTTCTTGCTCCCCTGACAAAAGAAGGCACTCTCTCATGTATGTTCTTACAGGAAACATTCTGAGACTGGACTCCTGTGTCCAAAATCCCAGCTACAGGCCACTTCAGGAAAGAAAACTTGCTCCTGAAAAAACAATAAAGACTATTATCACCTAGGTAAGCATCAGACCACCTCAAACTACTTAAAAGCACAAAGAAATGAGGAAGTCAAAGTTTATTCTATGGGGGATCCTGTGCTTCAAACACAGACAGTTCTTGACCACAAAGTTGAAAATACAACTTTTCTAAAATATTGAACAAAATAGAATTAAAATCTTTGTTTCATAAATCCAAGCTATTCTGCTGATAGCCCTTTCACTTTAGGGCATTAAAAAAAAATAAAAATCATTCAGGAAACCAAACTATTTCCATAGGTATTACCCAGACTTCCCAATTTCAAATAGGACAAGAAAAGTTTATACAAAGGACAAGGAAAAGAACATTGCACTGCCATCACTGTAGAATTCAGAAAAAGTTTGGCTATGAACAGCAACTAAACCAAGTTATAGAATTTAAATCCAGTGCCCTGAGACTAAGCTGATTCCTAATTCAGCTACAGCCTTGCACACAGAGTGAGGCAGAATCGCAAGGTGATACTGTTTACAAATTTTCTGTGAAGGCTAATCTAATCATCCCGTGGCTTACTAATAACACCATACTGCAGGTCCTGAGCTCTTAACTGTATTACTGTATACATGCCTGAGCTTTCTGTCCCATGAAACACCTGAGAACTCACCTTCTCATGGCTACTTTTGTCCTGGCTTCAACATTCCTGCTTGACATTCTCCAAACTACCTAGCATCGCTGTTCTGCCACTATGCTTAGCTTATGCTCAACTTTTCAGATGTTTCACTGCCACTGTTTTCTGTGCCTGAAATTGTCGATGTAAGAAAAAGGCACCTCATCTGTCCTTTCCATAACACAGATGCTTCTGCAGTATGTAGCTCATCTCCTAAACTTGCATCTGTCTTAGCATTAGGATCTGTCCTGGTTTTGAGCGTTGTATACTTCTAACCAAAGGGACTGTCTGTGTATGTGCAAGTCTCTATTCATACTTACACAATCCTTCCTCATTTCCATGCCTGCTGATAGTAATATCTATTACTAGCAATTTGTTGTTAATTCTATCATTATCTCTTCAATGGTGACTGTAGTGATAGGACAAGAGGTAATGGGTTAAAACTTAAACAGAGGAAGTTCAGGCTAGATACAGGCAATTTCTTTACTGTGAGGGTGGTGAGGCACTGGAATAGGTTGCCAAAAGAAGTGGTAAATGTTCCATCCCTGGCAGTGCTCAAAGCCAGGCTGGACAGAGCCTTGCGTGACATGGTCTAGTGTGAGGCATCCCTGCCTATGGCAGGGGGGGTTGAAACTAGATGATCTAAGGTCCTTTCCAACCCTAACTACTCTATGATTCTATCTGCTTTGTGACACTTTCTTTTCCGGTAGATCAGCTCTCTTCTAACATTTCCACTTTCTTATGCCACAGAGCATCCTTTATTAGCCATTTGTCATTTTATGCTCCTGGCATTTGTTTACTATGGCTCCAGGCTCCTCCTCCCAAACCTGGCTACTTCCTATGCAGCTACACATATGCGAACTTATTATTCCCACTGGTCTCCAGACCAACCTGGTCGAAGCGGGGCAAAAGTTCAGACAGACATTAAATGTCAGCAAACCTTGTCGCTCACCCATTAGTAGACATCAGCAGCTAGAGGTAGTAAAGCCAAAACCTTAGTAGGGTAGGCTGGTACAGTTGCCCTTTACAATCTGTGAAGCAGCACGTGCTGCTTTTAAAGCTGCTTCCCAAGAGAAGAATGTACATGTCCAGCCTCTGCTGACAGCATGGCTAAGTTGGCAGCATTTCCCTATTCACTTCTCATCCCTGTCCTTCCTGCAAGTGTATTGCACCCTGCTATGAGATGGCTGCCTTTGCGCTGAACTTGTGCTCCCACCTCCTGCTGAGACAAGGTGTTCCACATTCACTCCCCACCACAAGCCTCACAGAGGACTCTTGTTTTTTTACACTTAATCTTTAACAAAGTCGAATTAAAAAGTCCACCTTTCTGGCTTGTCAGCTTAGTCTCTTTCCTCTCCCACAGAAAACACAGTTCTTTACACCACCTCCCACAGCAATAAAAAAGAAATGCCTTAGCATTTCCAGGCAATTACATTAACTTTGATGAACTGTCTGGTAGTGGCACCTGCTGCTAAGGATACACATGTACAAGATGAACTAAAAGGCATTTCTCCATAAAGAAGATGACATCACTGCAGATATGTCACTGTACAAATATGTATTTTTCTTCTTACCTGCCCAGTGAGTTTTGGTTTGGCATAGGTATCAATAAAACAGCTTTGGGGGACAAAAAAATCCAAATAAACTTTGCAGAAAATCTAGTAATGAAACAGAGAATACAAGGAACAACTTCCTTATGTTTCACTGAGAGAAGCTGTTGTTCATTTTGAGTGGAAATTTGCTGTATTTAAAACATCATTAAATACAGCTTCAGGAAAAAAGAAATAAACAATCTGACATGTATTTCACAATAATAACTTGAGTATTATTACAACCGAATTGTGCTCTGTGGCTACCAACCCTTTCAAATGGAAACACATACACATTCATATTATTAGTTCAATATCAGGAAGGCAAATTATTCTGCAGGGAAATTCCATTTCAGCAAAGCGGATCAAAAGTTCAGAAGGAATTAGTGTGCACAAAGTATGACATCCTTCAGAAAAATCCCACATTTCAGTTGGGACTTCAGAAATAACTACAGTAGAATAGCCACTAGAATGTTCATTATAAGGTATATGCAACACCAAATATATACTGCAAACCCTGAGGGCATATCTATCACTTCCACAAGGACTATCAAGGGAGTTAAAAGTGCTGCATAAAAATGCCTTTTCTGTTATTTCTTTTTAAATTTATTTCATTTTATCAACCTTCAGGGTGATTTTTTTTGTTTAGGTGGGCACATGACAGTAATGTAAAAGGTCAGTTATTCAGTTCCTCACCTGAGTGCTTTGGCTGTTCAGAATACACAAAGCAACTCCAAAGCTGCTATCAAAAAAGCACATCTATGTGCTGTCCCAGACAGCATTCTGGTATAGATGGTCCAAAACGGATATAGAGGCTGCTAAGGGCAGGGATAGGCAAGGAGAACCAGGTTGGTCATAGAAGGGTGTGCTGTTAAGGTGTGTTGAGCCAAGTAGTCTATGATGAGATCCCATTACAGGTACTAACTAAGAAAGCAGTAATTTAAATTAGCTCACAGGCTGCTCAAAGGTCTGCAAAGGATGAAAATCCCTCTAGTGCAACATCAGTTCTGGCTATAGTTACTCCACCCCACCTGACCACAACCACAGAGCCCTCCTTTCCAAGACCTCTGGAGGACGTGCACTGGGTCTGGACTTCTGTATGGCTCATAAGAACATTTGTGCTTACATTAAACAGGATTTAAAAATCATTTCTAAAAGATGAGAGAAGCCAATCACTAAACGAGGGGCTTCTAAACCATGCAACATTGGCCAACATCCATATTAGCTGGGTCAGTGCTTTGGCATGGTGTGATAATTTTCTGTCACACCTAGAAAGTACAGCCTCTTTTGAAAGTGCTACTGCTTTTTTAATTCAGGAGACTTGTAAAATGATTTGGGACTCATCTGCAGTGAAATCTGCTGAAGAAATGTTAAAGTGATGTTTTCTTGTTTTTTTCAATTTTAACTTGAAGAATCTTTTTTCAAGGCCTGTAGATATGGGATGCTTTTGCTTTGTCTTAAAAGATTAGATAATGTTAGAAAAAATAGAACAGAGGATCTTGAGACAACACCTAGAAATACATTAACAAAGTTTTGAGGAGGATTTCACAAGTATGCAATTTTTGACTTGAAATGATTTCCGAGCATCACTCTAGGTCAAGTACAACTGCCCCTACAATGCAGCCAACCCTCAAAGGACTCTTGCCTCCTATAGCTTTGTTCCAGGCTTGTAAAATTATTTTTAGCTTCCTAATAAGAACTAGATATCACAATACCTTTCCAAATATAAACATGAGTCTTTTTGCTCACTGCTCAAGGCATTGTGCTCTAGAACTAGAAGACACTCTTCCATATCAGGGTATGCCTTATTGGGTACAAAATGGCTTGCATTTTGTTGGTCTAAGGACTTCTCATGTAGACATTATTCTGCCTGATTTCCATTTTGTTATCAATCTGTACACTGGCTGCAAGGAATATCCCCTCTGACAGTAGCGGGAGTGACACTGCTCCAGCAGGTTGACCCACTAGACCCTATTCTGTAACAAGCTGAACATGACCAGAAGTGCTTAGCTCTCATGGCCTTTCCTGGCCTTGTATTCTCTTAGCAGACAGCCTCTGCCATTGTACCCAATCCTCTTCTGTCAACACTTTGAATTGTTTGCCCCACAGGTAAAATTCATAGCTTACTCTTGTCAACACAGTGGTTTTAGTGTTGGCAGAGGAAAGCTTACAGGCAAACAAACACCAAAAGTCTGCTGTTTGCATGGCACCTCTTGGCATATCAATCCCACACAGTCATGTCCTCACAACACATAATCCTAACAGAATGGCAGCATGTCAGCTACAGAAATTATTTTAGGATCATTCATAATATCATCCTGCTAAAGAAATGGCAATTTTGTGAAAGAAAAAATTGACAGATAGCATTTATGCAGTTTTTATCTGACCTTGCTCACATACCTCTTGGCTATTTGCGATTCTTCCTATAACCCATGCCAAGATTTGCACTCAGAAATGTCTCTCATGATGGCACTTCCTAAGTTATCCTTAACAGCAAAGACTTGATACTTAACAGCAAGCTCTGGCTAGAAATAATCTAAGAAGTACATGCCTTGAAATTCCCAGCAAAGACATGGGAATGCCCAATGCCCAGGACTGAATCTTTGCTGCTTCTTCCCATTCCACCTCAGCTGTTCCACTGCACTTCTCAGATTGAAGTGGGAGTGCTGACAGAATACTTCTGAGATGGGAACAGAATTTGTCCCAGTCACGGCTCTTCTCAGGCAAAAGGCTATTTTAAATGTGCTGATTATCAGGCATGTAGATTCCTCTAGAGGCTGTGCACTGCAGCCTGGAGAAAGAAAAAAACCCTCCTCCAATAAGTTTTGGACCCAGCTCTCCCTTCAGACTCTGACAGACACCACTTGGAAGTGCCAAGAGTATAAGAGCAGGGCACAAACATAGCAATAGCCTCCATGGTATATAACCTCAGCCTCCAGCAACATGCGTCTCAGGAAATTCTCAAACTAGAACTGTTATATTTATGCTTAAATGGTTTTGAAAGATCTGCTGGCATAATACTGCCATGTTGGCTTCAGCACCCAACACATCTAACAGCAATAAATTCCTCAGGTCAACTAAACATGGTGTGCAAAAAGTCCTTCCGTTTTGCATTTGCCACCTGACAATCCAAGTGCCTGTCCTATGGTTTTTGTACTATGAGAAACTGGAAATAAGCAATCAGTCCTGACTCATGTCTCCATGTTGTTTACAACTGCTAAAAGGTTACATATAAACCCAATCCCTTTCCTCTGCCCAGCTCCTATTATCTATAATAGCATCAGCCCTGGCTGCAGGAACAGGTTCTCTGGGAGACAGAGCACATTGCTGCAGAGGATTAAGGACATTAGTTTCCAACTCAAAGCACATAATCATGCAGGACTCTAGAATCACAGAATTGGAAGAGACTTGAAAAGGCTCTGGATGACCTGGATGACAGCAGAACAGCTCATGGATGACAGCAGAACAGGTCATATCTGTGTCACCATAGACAAACACTTACTTCATCTATTAACAAGCCTGAATCTTCTAATCTGTGGTTGAACCCTATTACTTCTTACCCCATTCCTACAAAGAAGAGCTCTTCCCTTCCTCTTTCCAGCAGCAATTTACATGCTTGCAAAATGTTGTTAAATATCCTTAGCAACCTCTTCTTTACCAAAAAAACTTGAATGCATGCAATCTTATATTTAAATTTTCTTTTAATCTTGTTCATTCTCACTGCACTTGCATCAAATTGTCCGGTTGATCCATATCTTTCAACTGCAGCTCCCAAAATCTGAACTATATCCCAGCTGAGACTGTACTAAGTGTCAAAGAGATGGATCATTTCACAGGTCTCATGGGTGATATATTCTGGTTTTGCATTGCAAGATGGCTTTGCTTTTTTAAATAACACAGTATTGTTGACTTAAATTCACCTTGTGAACCACAATAACCCCCAGATCTTCTCTTGCAGGCCTATTTGTACTTATGTAGTTGAATAGTCCTCGAGTGAAATACATTGCATCTATCCTTTTTTTTCAGGCTTTCCAAATTGTTAATATAATTTCAGCTACGAAACGCAACTTCTCTATTTCCTGCCCCCTCAGAAAAACAGATCAGGTCTGAGCACTACTTGTAACAAAGCACATAGGGATGCAAGAACTTTCACGTTCTAAAAGAGCATTTTTAAAATTGAGCTATGAATTGGGATCTGAACTACCTTCAAAATAATTCCCTTTTATTATCACAGGTGCAGCTCATCTCTAATGAGGTTTCACAGGGTAATTAAATGCGGACAGCTTGGGCAAACAGCCAGATCTTCAGCTATTCACCTTAGCTGACAACTCTGGCACGTAGTTTGAAGTGTTGTAATTCCTAGCACAAAGGGCACATAATATCTGGGACCACTGACCGAATATTTGAGATACCTCTCATTGCTTTATCCACAATAAGTGAAAATGGCATTAGATAAACTGCTGCTGTTAGAAAGAACTTTCTCATGTTCCTGTTATTTCAGGCAGCTCAGCTACTGATACAATTATACCAACAGTTTTGCCATGTCACTTCTTTAAAATATCCATACAACTATTTTTGTGCAGTGCTGATGACTAACCTAATGTCCTGCAGTATATTTCTAACTCTTACTGAACCTCCCAAAAGGGGAACATACAGTGAGGCCAGCACACAGGACACGGATAGGCAGCATTACAGCATCTGTTCATGTCCTCGGACTTCATACAACTCTCGGAATATCCTGAGCTATCTGCAGTCCCTGTTCACCCTCTGCAAAATGGCACTAGTGAGAACACAAAACTCCTGTTTCAGAAGTGGGACAGGTCTCCCAGAACTGGTGCACTGGCAGTTAATTTGGCAGCTCTGAAAGGGTAAAGATGGCATTAGCACTTACATTTGTAATAAAGAGATTTTATTCCCATAACATCTCTGTTGTAAAATCGTCCTCATTACACAGTCTGGGAACTGAAAAGCAAGAAATTAGCTGAGTCAATTCTATCAGCAAGGCTGAAATAGAATTCAGGTCGTGCACAACAGCCCAGTGCCTTACACACTAAGAAGTCTCAAGTAAAATAAACCAATATAGATTTAAAAGTTCCTGATGCTTGCTAATCATTCTGTAACTGTACCTAACACCCCACTGACCTAGCTTACTGCATGTAACTATTTTGACTCCTACAATTTTACTCCTTGTGTTAGAGCAATATGCTTCTCACTTTACAAAGTTGTTATTCCATGTGAGATTTCCCGAATTCACTTCAATTATCTGTTACAGATAAGCCCCAAAATGTGGGAGCTGCATAAGAAAACAGTATCCTCTACTCTGAATATCAGCAATGTTCAGGGAAGTAAGTTGCGACAGCACACTAGAAGAGAAAAAAATGAGGTGCAAATGCCTTTGGCAACTGGTTTGCTAAAGCAAGATCACTGATACACAGCACCATGCTGAGCTATCAAGCTCTTCTAACACAAGCCCATTCAGCAGTACCTGGGGACAGCACAGCTGTAGGTGCCTGTGTTATGTGTAAAGTGCCAGGAAAGCAAAAGACATGTGCCTGCAGCTGCGCCAGGCACATCGGGGTAGCACAGAGCAGATCAGCACAAGCAGATACACTGAGAGTGTCCGACAAGCATGTGCGGCTGCATCCCAGGGCCTGGAAAGAAAACAGATGAATGCACTTGAACGCTGTGCCTGGCTGCGAGGTTACTGCGTGTGGTTTTGCACAGTTTTGTCATCAGCACTAATGGAACAGACAATCTGCACAGGCAGCTGGCATGGGTACTTCTAGCAACATGAAATCTAGCAGCTCATTCTGGAAGGAGGATCATAGAGTTATTCAACTCACTGGGCATGCCCAGGAACATCAAGGTGCTATGAGTAGTGGCCTGGAGGATACATATTTGAAATGTCTCAGAGACAAATAAATAAATAAAAAACGAACAACCCACAACCCAACCAGAAAGGTTTTTGTTTACTGCTTCCAAAGGTAAAGGTAATCACAAAAACTTCGGCAGCATCCTAGGAACACTTTCAACAAAATGTTGTAAGCAAAAAGACTGTAAGTACAACTCTTTCATTAAACTGTGCTACGTTTTAAACCACTGAGGATAACAATGTGAACTCTGCCAAAATGGGATTTAAATCTTCACAGACCTCATGTTCACAACACTGAAAGAGTTTAAAGCTTTAAAGAGACCTTTGAGTTAAGCAACCATGTTTTAGGTACCATTTTTGAAAAGCACTATTGCAGGAAGGCTTTGAAAGACCACTAACTATTCATGGATCTGAATTCCCAGGAATTTCCAGGCTAGAAAATTTCTGGGAAAAACCTGCCAAGCGAAAACCAAGGACAAACACACAAAAGAGTGTTCAGGTGACAATAAGCAGCATGCCCTTCCAATCACAATATATCATCCCAGGTTTCTGGAAGCCTTGTAAAGTATGAAGCTGCTAGCCTCTGTGAAGTTGAATTTGCACAGAATAGACACTTTTTAAAAGTCATCTTTGGTTTAATGGGAAATTTTGCATGGTTCAGTGGATTTTTAATTATTCACGCTCAAGTAACTACACTCCCACTGGAAATCAAAATATTAATGTACAATACCTTGCTGAGAGTGTACAAGCAACACAGGTCCCTCCCAGAGTATCAGTGGTGCTGGGCTCAGACTCATCTCAGCTAGCTGCTCCCCTCCTGCGTCTGCCTGCAGAGCTCTCACAGTTGGTCTCGCACAGACCGAGAGCTGAGCCCTGATTCATGATTTCAGGCTCCAGCCATGGAATGCAGTCACTGAAAACCCAGAACTATTTTTACCCCTGAGCAGCCACAGCATTTCTGCTCCGTAGAGACTTCTAAAGCTAATGCCTTACCCTAAACACACACACACCCCCTGAACCTAACCAGCTAAGATGCATGGTTCCCTGGCATTTACTGTGGTTTTTAAACTCAGCAGTTGCTATCAACAGGACAAAGCAGCTCAGCCCCTGGTGTTATTGTCAGCCCTCAGAAGTCAGACATTTGATCCCAGTTGTCAAAATTAGAAATTCCTCAGAAATGCTTTGCCCCAGGAGATAAGATTAGCTCTAAGCAATATCTATCTATATGATTTGTCTTGTACACCACCAACCCCAGCCTGCATTTAACAAATATGTAATAACATCTTCAGCTAACTGACGGACTACAGACACAAATAAAAATCACTACATATTGAACAAAATCACTGTGTTTTAAGGAAAACCACAAAGCCAAGGTAATCCAAAAAAAAAAATTCACAATACAGACAACAATGGCTTTTTATAGAGAACATCCTGAAATACAGAACTGCCTTCAATAAATAATTTTGCAACAAATCAGAGCTAGACACCTAACCTAAATTTTCAAGACTATACAGAGAATACTGACCACTTGAAACTTTTACAACTGTGCTGGTTTGAATCTACAGGATACTACAAGTGTACTCCAGAAGTAAAAAACGCAATCTAGCCTTCTGTGGAGGAATAAATAACAATAAGAAAGAACTAATTGGTTTTTTGCATAATCTATATACAAGCACTTTGGCAGAGAACGGTTCGCAAGTGTGTAACTGGACATACATAAGGGGTTCAAATACCTAAGTTGGTAGGTCTGCTGGTTCTTAACTTGCTCATATGTCACTTTAGGCAATGAAAATTAACTGTAGGCATTTCTCAGAAATATGATTAAAACACAGGAGGCATAATACAAATCTGACAGAACTACCACCAGCAGTGAACTACTAGCTCTTAACCTGCAGATGCTTAGGTAAGAATTCACATCTCAACAGTATCACATCTTATATTTAGAAATGGTCCCTGCCATCTAGTTTTCGGGATGAGGAAAGAAATAGCTTGCAAAGAGTGAGGCTGCCAAGTTCATAGGAAGACAGTTACGATAACCATTAAGCAGCAGACGCCAAAACCTACCAAGTTTCCTAGTGAGTTTTAGGGGCAGCAATGCCTATAAGGTCCCTTCAAAGAGCAGCTGCAATGGAACCTACAGTACCCACATATACCTGGAGTAATCTTAATGCTACATGTAACTTAAAGACAAATTCTGGACCAGATATACCTAAAGCTGTGTCAATTTGCATTCTGGAGATACTCCATTTATGGAAAAGGAATGGAATAATTACAGGAATATTTCTCAGATCACTCACATCTGAGAACCTCTGGCATCGTCCAAACAGATTCTGCGGCTCTGAAGTGGCCGGCCCTTTTAAGCAAGACCTTGTAGTGGGATTCTATCCTTTGTTGTTTCATACTCACCAAGAGTCTAATAAGAAAGTGTAAGGGCAGTATGAGGATAACAGCAATGAAGGAGATCCTCTGGAGAATGAGAAAGCTACAATTAAGAGTGTGTAGAAGAATATGAAACATACCTTAAGTGGGCCAGATCCGATATCAATGATGTAAAGCTCAGAAAAGGTGTTAAACAAATAAAGGAGCAATACATGTTTGTAATGTCCAGAAGGCTGAGCCACTTTAGCCTAGTGCTGTGGGAAATAAAGCAGAAGAAATGCTGTTGCTGTGAATTTCTGTCTCTATGAGAGATTATTCTCAGTGAACAGTCCCCTATTTCTGCAATGAGCTGACTCTCCAGAAGTCTCTTTTATTTGCAGTGAGACACCAGATACCCCATCAACTACAAAAGCCAAGTGAGAGTAAGCCTGGCTAACAAAAACCCTACATAAGTAGCTTCTCAATTTCTATCACTTTTCACTTAAGAATTAGGAAGTACATGTTTCCCACCTGCTAAATTATTATCAGCTCAAGAACAGACAATGCCTCAAATTATTGACTGTTACAAATAAGAGAAAGTGTAAAAGACTGGTATAAAACACATTCCTTTCCAGCAGAATACTTAAGGTTCTCCTTGTATACTACCAAATAGAATTCAAAAGGGAAAAAAAACCCAAAAACCTACAGTAATACAAGCCTGAGGCTCTCTGATAATACCCTCTGCTTTTAATACCTTATTCAGCAAGCTGTTTGAAAAACAGAGGGTGAAGAGCCAAGATAACCTCCCTGAACTTTTAACCAGGCTCCCTTGGAGACTGCCAACACCAGACAAGAAATCTTCACCATTCTCCCAGCTAAACTCATTGGTTTATATAGTGATTTGAGGCATGGTCAGAGAAGTGTCTAGGAATAGCAATACTAGGCCATCTGTGAGGACCTCAATATTTACTGATTCTCTTCTAAATTAACAGCTTAGAATATTTATTTTAAGCCAGTCCCCTCTGTCCTTGATTTTATGCAGCAGAAGCTTGGGATCAATAGTAAAAAAAAAAAACAAAAAACACCACCACCAATAACAAAAAACACCAAAAAACCCCACAAACCCTATACAAGGTGCACAAATGGCTTTTTGGTATCAAAAGAAGAGATCACCAAAAATAATGTAGCAGTCACCATGACAATTAATGAAGAGGCTTTAATACGTAAGACAAGAGGAAGGAGGGGAAACAAATGAAAACAGTAGCAATTTAGGGTGTCAAATATTAACGTTTTTGTTGTCTCAGAAAATCCACACTATTCATCTGACTTTTGAGAATTAGCACCATGAAAGACATCTTTTAAGACATTTTTAGGCATAATGAAGAAATCCTAAATCAATTTTTCATAAAGATTCTATGTGCTTATAGGAGAAGAGTTATAATGAAACTATCAATCATAGGTGTTAAACAGTCCATGCAACTGAAGACCAACAGAAAAATGAATGTGAAACCAATTAATCAATTTTATAGCTTCAATTTTCAGAGAGAATATCAAATTACTCTGAATAGCAGTTATAATACAGAAACTCAGAAGCATCTCCAGGTCTTTCTGTTACTCTTCGAGAAACATAGCCAGGCTGTGGATCCTGCTTAAACAGAAAGTGAGGGCACTGATCTGACACCTGATGTATTTGCTGCCACTTCCCATCACCCCTTGGGGCAGATTGCACAGGTAGGAGAGGAAAGGAAGAGCTTCTTAAAAAGGAGGTGTATTTCTAGCT
>JANHGB010059792.1:15517-30009 GCA_026283785.1 Coracopsis vasa
TGCATCTGACATAAGCAAAAATGACATAGTGTTTCTTCCAATATACTTTTTCATTGCAGATGGTAAACATGCAAAACTAAAACAAGACAAATGTAATTCTAAAACTTTCCCTAAAACTTATAGGAATTCTGAACTGTTTTTGCTTAAATAGGATGTTCACCTTTTGCATTTGCATGCAGACACAAGGCAAACAGGAAAAGACACCCGCAAACATGTATGCCTTTTTCTCTTCTTCAGCAGCCTCAAGTGCTAGTAATCATAAACAGTTATCAAGACTCTCCATCCAATATGCACATGCAAGAGAGACAAAGATCTGTACTAAGAGCCAGGTTTGCGTTCACAGTGCAGGACAGTTGCTAACTTCAGACTTAACCTGTGTCCATACCATTGCAACATTATGTTCAATGCCTTGAGAAGTCTTATTCAGTTCACAGGGATAAGACGTAAATCCAGACGACAAACAAGTTAAAACTCAAGTTGTAACATTTGCACTTACTCCTGTTTCAAAGAGCAAAACTGGAAATAGTATCTTTCAGCCTCTGCTTAGGGCTTGCACTGATGCAGCTATATTGCTTCATGACTTCTAAGTACGCTCAGGACATGCAAGAATTATCACTAAATGTCCTAAGCATTTGCTCTGAACTACAGTTTAAAAAAGATACTGTACTGATGCTGCTCTGACTCAGGACTGCCTTCCTTCATGAACTCAAGACCTTGCAACATAGCTATTTAATACATAAATTATCTGACCATGTTGCCAAAAAGAGGTGCAACTATTGAAACTGAATGTGCCTGTAATATTAAGGGCACTCATTTTGTGCACAAAACATTGTCCATCAATGAAATCCGAGGGTGTGCATGTGGTAGCATCGCATATGTTAGCAGAAAGCTTAATTGTACTCGCAACAGAAATATGAAATTCCCCGCAACAATAAAATGTCCAATCAGCAACAGAAAATGTTACATTTTAAATTCAGTACTGAAACCCATCTCCCATGAGTTTAGCTTGAATTTTGGCTTATTTTATTGTTACGTGTTACTTGTCTGACAATGCAAAATGCATCAAATCAGGGTGTGGGTTTTTTTTTTTTTTCAGAAATTCTTTTAGACACTCTCCCTTAATTCTTTCTTAGATCACAGACTGGGTTTTCCTTCTTCATTTCTTCCCTTGCCTCCCTCTCTTTATTGCACTCTGCTATATCAAGGGCTAAAATGTCAGCAACTTTTAAAAAATATATACAAATAAAGAATGTCACAGCACCCTTTGAAAAGAATAATCTCCTGTGTTACTACATTCATGTAACTGCTTCTAGTCTGGCTCCTCAGAATGCAAATTGGGAGGAAATGGACTACCAAATATAATCATAACCAGACAGTAACATAAATGCTCAGCATTTTAACTTTTCTAAGTGGAATCACACATGCACGTTCTACAGAAAACAGACCAAAAACAAATACTCTTCTTCCTCAGGTAATTGAATTCTGAAGTGCATGTAAAAAATGCTATTTTGCTTGAATGACTTGTAGCAAGTGCCTTCCTTACCATAAAGTCTCCTTTTACAAGCAGCAGTGCCTATGAGAAAACATTTTTCAGCACCTCCAGGCTTTCCAGAGAGGAAGACTAAGAAAGCAATAAACTTTCATATATCTGTGAGACTCAGCCATTGATTCAGTGTAGCATTTCCATACTTCAACTGTTCCGCAGGTAAATCCAGTAGAATATTTAATATTTACCTAGGCTGCCACACATCTGGAAGTCCTAACCATATCCAGCGTACACAGTAAGTTCAGTAGCATGTGATTAGCCCAGTGTTTTTCAGAGTACAAGGTAGAAAGGTGTTACAGTATTAGCTCAAAACTGCCACTTTTTTGTGGGTTATCAGTTCTGGTTCTAGAACAAGACAGCCAATGGCTGCCTGAAGGGTACCAGAATGGTAGCTGGTCAAGATGCCCTTATCTGGGAAAGTTAAATGGTTTATGTACAGTGTAGACATAGGGACCAATAACTGAAGCTGTGACCAAAGGAGACAGCTGAACCTTGATTAATCACAGTGAGACATCTTTTATCTGATAGATCAAATCTGGAAAGGGTATCTATCCAACATGATAGGTTAGATCCCACCAGTTTCTCAGCAGCACACAATGTAACACTGACTACCCAAGAAAGAAATCTGAGACACATACTCAACATTCAGCAGGACTCTGCAAAAGTCTGATCACCTGGAGGTGGTATTCAAGACAGATCCAATAGCAGTCAGTTTAGGTGATCAGACATGCAGCTGCCACCTAAAGACATCAGGTCCCTGGAGAAGAGCAGAGCTAGTGGGAGACACAGATATTCGAATGAGTACCTAAAGATTAATGTCACCACGTACCACACGGTTACAGGGCATGCCAGCTTTACCTAGTCATACACTGTACCTACCAGCAAAACATCAGCTTACAGACTTTATTCTGGCACACATGTATGTACATGCTCTTGTCTTCCAAGTGCTTGCCATTTGCATCAAGGTGCCCTTAGGAGACAATTTCTGGAAGTGCTCATATCACAACTACTCTCCACCAACTTACTGTTTGTTTCCTGAAGTTTACTGGTTTACTGTCTGTTCTTTCTACGTGTAACAGCTGATTTACTAAAACATAACACTCCACCCTGTAAATCTTCCCTCACATATGTCTTTAGACCACCAAAGGCATCAACACACAATAATTAAGGTGTTAGTAGTAAACACGACTACTAACATAGGGATTCCAAAGCCTTTATGTATGTAGATTACTCATAAGCTTTGGAAAAGCCATTGAAGGCAATAAAATATACATCCAATTTCTTTAGCTTGTGCAGTCATACACCTTCTCTGCAGAAAACACATAATTTTCACAGCAGTGCAGAAAATACTTTATTATGACTATTTCTATGATTTCTTTATTAAAGTAATCTACATAGAAGGTTATGGATTCAGAAAGACACTTCAGCATCTACTTAACTAAGCAACTGAATAGCCCCATCTCATATACAGCCCAGCAAAACAGGAAAAGAGAATCAGGGGGCTCTCTTTGCTCTCTGATGAGGCTAGCCAAGACTATGCTGCATTTTTACCTCAACTGAGATACCCAAAGAAAAAAAGCAGGATATTTCCAGGTACACTAACTGTAAATGGGAATGCTCCTCTAGACCAAATTTCTCTCTTTAGTATGAGATAAGTAAGCAATCCAGTTTCTGGGGTGTCCTATATACTCAACAACATGCTCTCTGCAGTTACAAAGATCGTGATGTCACCTTAGGTTCTCTGCAGGAGAAATTAGGTTCTCTCAGGAAAAATTAATCGTTCTTCTCCTTTTAGCCCAGAATACACAAAAAATGAAAAGAAACTAATACATATGTCTGCAGGCCAACAGAACTTCCAAACATGCATGTTTCTCCCTCCACTTACAAAGCCCATTAGGGATCAGTGAAAACATGCTAAGGAGGGTTCAGCTGCTGTTCTGAAGAAATAAGAAACAATCAATAAATAACGAAAGCTGGAGCCATCCAAGGTTTCTGCTACTGAGCCAAGTTTCTGCTACAAACTGAAATCAGAGCTACACAGGGGCAAACACTTTCCCATTGTGTGGATCATAAATGAACAACATTAGTAATTTTCCTATCTGGAATAAAATACTTCTGTGCATTTTCTCAACTACTATTGTTCTATCACTATCACAGAGGCTGGTATTTAAATTTTCCCTGAGTTCCTTGGCGTATAACAGAGATCTGTCAAATGTAACTTCTGACCCTGACTCATGGTTCAGCATTAACCCATGCATGCTTGTTTTCATGCAAACACTAGCTTTTCTGAGAAACAGTTATTTGAATCAAAGATGCATCATCGTGCTTCGTCTTCAAGCACTGTAGTTTGGCAAACCTCCAGCCACTTCTGTGGAACACCATGGATTTTATCTCTCCTGGGGAGTCAGCCTGCGTTTTTAAAGGCTATGAGGATTGTTGGGCTCATGTAGTTTGCATCACACCAGCAACCAAACTTAGCAATCCACAGCCATACACTGGATCAAGTGTTTTTTGAGAGAGTCAAACACATATAAAGATGACAACAAGTAAGGATGGGAGTAACATCACACTGGTGAGTAAAGAATGTGAGTGGATTTCATAAACACTGCCTATCTTTTCCTCTGGCACAGATAAAGTCTCACTGTCAAGATTTTCTATTAAATCTTTATAACACTAAGATCTGAATGTCCTGGAAATAACCCAATGCAATGCACTGGAAAACTGTTAAGGCATAATCATTTCAGCTAAGAACATCGTATTTATGACAGCTCCACCATTTTCATTACAACTTTGGCAAACATGGAAAGCTTTTTATTCCCCATTTAACAGCTATTTTTGTCAAGGCCAACATCACTATTAATACTACAGTATTAGAGGCTCTGCCTGCATTTTAATCAGAACTAGTCTATTCTCCTTCATTTTAGGCAGAAGAGAAGTGCTGTGACCTACCAGTTTGTCTGGCTGCTGCTGCTACGGGTGTACACAGAGCACCCATTTGCATCCAGAAGGACAGCACACAAAAAAAAAGGCAATTCTATTTGTGGCATCTAATTCACAGTTTTTCTCTCAAGGCAACAGAGTATCTAACCAGGTAAATGAATCAGGGGAAACCAAAAGGCAGAAAATACAACAATTCCTGACTAATGTGATATATCTGCTGCAAAGCAGACCAGGCATCTAAGTGGAGCTCAGTGTGATTTTGGAGCCTCTGTTGCTGTCTGTCCATAATTTCCTACCTGAAACTGCCATTTGAAGAATGCATCCCAACCCAGGGATCCAGCTGACAAACAGGCCACAGGTTTTAAGGTTTCCAGAGTCTGAGCTTTGTTAACCACAGTAAAAATCCTAGTGTCAAGGTTGGCACCTCCAGTATCCCTGACAGAGACCCGTAAATGACAACATATGACTTTAAATCTATGCAGCACACAAAAAGATAGAGTAAATAAAACTCAAAATCAAATCATTTTAGAGGAAGGCAGAAAGCTAACTGCAACAGCAGTTGTTGATTTCTGCATAGCTAGAAATTATTGGTGATATTCATGTTTAAGGCATCAGATGAGTCATTTCTGTTTCCATTTGCATCTATTTATTCCCTTCTTCCCATTCTCACATTCTTCAGAGGCTCCTAGTAGCAGCTTCATAGTAATGTAATGCCGATGTGCATGCATCTCTCTAGCCTGCCGAACACACATGAAATGCAATACTACAAAGCCTAATAATACAACCAGTTTAAATATTCCTAACTTGCAAAGATCCTCCACAACACTGTATTAAGCCTTAGAATATTCTCTTCATTCTATAGTGAGAGACGTAGAGCCATATGACTATCATTATCCCACTATATTCTCAGAATTGGCAACATCTGACTAAACTACAGCACATGAAAATCCAATCTTTCCCCACAAATTAATCTGAAATATTTACAAACTCCTAGTTAACACAGGCATGCTTTGGTAAGACAAGATTTCATGTAATCTGCAGCTCTTACTATGTGCAACACATCACTTTGCAGATGCTGGGCTACCTTTGTGAATGTTTTCAAGGAGATGCCTTTAAATCATGCTGGTATGCCACAGTAGAAAGAGGTCTGATAACTATGCATTATTCCAAACATGCAACAATGAGGAAAAGGAAATATCAAGATCAAGACAGAGCTAGAAAGGAATACATTGTCAAAGAGAAGGGAAAATATTCACCTCTGTTTCTGCTGCTTGCTTATGCCTTGCAACACATTCTGTGCAAACCTCTGTAGAAGGACAGGGAGGGAAATAAGAACACCAAAACAAACAATATGTCACATTAGAAAATTTCAGACAGGTCTGAATACAGGCTTAAGTTTTGTTCACCTGAATATCTACACTAATGTGAAAAGTACTTAAAAGTTATGGCCATTTGGACTCAGTCCACAGATTGAACTTGTGTATCAAATACTGTATTTACATCTCAGCTTGAGAATAACTGCAGTGACATCCCTTGCCATGTGCTATAGCTGTAAACAGCTATAGCTTACACCTCAGTGTAGAGTGGAGGAGTCAATACTTTCCTGCCTAGTGCAAGGGTGAGAGATACCAAAGGCCATCACCTTTTATGAAGTGCCTTTATTTTGGACACCTACTTCATAGGCCAAACACCTGACTTGAAAGTTTTTTTGGTAAAACCTCTTCTTTCTCCATGAGCTGAATCATAGAACCATTTTTATTGGTAAAAAAAGTGACATTTTTAAATTAACTGGGTCATCTGACCCACTTAGTGGATGAGGGAAAGGGTGTGGATTTTGTTTACCTGGACTTTAGTAAAACCTTTGACACCATTTCCATGGCATTCTCCTGGAGAAACTGACTGCTCATGACTGGAATAGGTGTACACTTCGCTGGGTAAAAAACTGACAGGATGGCCAGGCCCAAAGAGTATGGTGAATAGAGTTAAATCCAGTTGGCAGCCAGACACAAGGATCAGTGCTGGGGCCAGTTCTTTTCTCATCTATCTGGATGAGGGGATCAAGTGCACCCTCAGTCAGTTCGCAGACGACATCGAGTTGGGTGAGAGTGTCGATCTGATGGAGGGTAGGAAGGCTCTGCAGAGGGGTCTGGACAGGCTGAGGCCAATTGTATGAGATTCAACAAGGCAAAGTGCTGGGTCCTGCACTTTGGTCACAACAACTCCATGCAACGTCACAGGCCTGGGGAAGAGTGGCTGGAACGCTGCCATGTGGAAAATCATCTTGGAGCAGCCTCCAGGAGAAGCCAGTTTACCTTCAACTTCTGCTAAGCTAGTCCAAGTTGTCCAGGTTTATCACAATTTAGCTAATAGATTCCCAGCTTCAGCCCACTGCTCTTTCACATCCGCCTCTCAACAAGGACCATAAACCTTCTCTAATTCATAAGGGTGCACAGGCTTCTTTCTCCACAAACATCTCAGCAGCAGGTGCCACCCAGAAGGAAAACATGAAGAGCCAGGTTTCTCAGGAGATGAGCTTCCAGCTTCTTTCTTCCCACAAACAATATAAGTCACTGATAAAGCTGAGGCAAATGATGAGAGTTCTGCAGGAAATACAGCCTGGTATGTAATTAGCAAAATGAGAGAAAGCATTCAAAACCAAATACATCCAAATCAGCTCAGCCATCTCCAGCAATGTTCCAGCAAGAGATGTGCAGAGCAAGTCCTGGCCTTCTTTTCAGCCTAGATGATTCAAGGTTTCCAGTGTTTCTAGAAGAAAAAAATTCTCTTGACAGCCATAAATTCATTTAAAAAGTGATGACAATTAAAGAAATATAATCTGTCACACTGCAGGGTTTTATTTTACTTGATAATGCATTGATATATATATACACACATACAAGAATGAAAAGCATATTTTGACATTTAAAGCCATACCAGCTTCTCTGTGCCACACAGCCCAAGCTGTCAGTGGAAACGTGGGAGGGCTGTAAGGTTTTTAGATAACAACAACTTCTAATTAAGAGATGACGTTAAATTTTTACCAAATTAGAGCATGCACAGTTTATCTCACACAAACACAAAAATGAAAAACATTTGGCTAACACTCATTTTTCTGGCCAGTCACTTCCCCAAAGCTGCAACTGTGACTGACTGAAAGCCTTTCTTTTCCAGAACAACAGTCTACTTTGAAGGCTAATCATAATTTAGACGATTATGATTCAAACCCTGGCTCTGACACCAAATTCTCTAACTTTGGGTAAATCATTTAATTGACACTTACTCTACTCCCAGTCTAATCTGTAGAGTCAGGATAATCCTATTGCCTTTTCATACACTAAGGGAATAGTGTAAAATAGCTTGGATACAAGACATTATCTTATAGAATCATAGAAGAGTTAGGGTTGGAAAGGACCTTAACATCATCTAGTTCCAACAACCCTGCCATGGGCAGGGACACCTCACACTAAACCATGTCACCCAAGGCTCTGTCCAACCTGGCATTGAACACCACCAGGGATGGAGTATTCACAGCTTCCCTGGGCAACCCATTCCAGTGCCTCACCACCCTCACAGTAACCTTTAAGATACTTTTTCCTCCTAAGCCACAGCTCATCTCTGAACTTCTTACACTGCATTAGTTTACAGCACAATGTGCACATTCCAACCGATATCCAATGCTGCTTCTTGATGAGGATTAGTATTTACGTATGACTTAGCAATTGGATTCAGTTGCAAACAGAACTGAGATAAAGAAGCACTCTACTTGGACAGTAAACACATATAATTCAGTTACCCTGTATCAAAAAACTCTAGCACGTAGGACTCAACCAGAGCCAATGAATCACCTTAAATCACATGTACTGTTTAAAGATTTATGACACAGCAATCCACACTGGCTGCTTGTGCTGAATATCACCAAGTCAAATGCGGTCTCTGGTACGCAGCATACAATTTACAAAGATAACTGAGTTATAGAAAGTCCAACAAAAAAAGAGCATCAACAAAATACAAGTCTGTAAAGTACACTGAGCCTATTTTCAAGTTTTTGTTTCTTAAAAAGCTACAACTGTCCTACTACCAAAACAAAAATCCTATCAGATTCTGAAAAACTGAGGAGAATTTTAAGGAAAATAAAACCACTTTGTTGCACATTAGTGTTCAGGTGCTCTGAACATCAAACATGCATCAGGTTCTCAACAGTTCAAATGCAAACATCTGTAGTTTTATATACTTTCAGGCTATGTGGATCTTCCTTGTTTAATTGCCTTAGAACACACATCAAACATGATTGAATGAGAAAGATAAGCCTTTCCTTTTTGAGGAAAGATTTGTTCTAAATTCTATTGAACAGGAAACTAAACCAATATGAAATGTTTCCCTTCACATTCTGATCAGGGTATGAACAATGCTGAGCAAACAGATTGTGTTTTATCACCTGTTTTATTGTCTCCTTATGTACAAGCACCACTGTTATCAAGTGGGCACATTCCTCAAGTCTCTGCAACATCACAGCCCCACAAACATTTGATCTACAGGTATAATTATGATAGAATATGAGAAGGTTGATGTATTTGTCAAGCAGAGAGGGAATGTGAAGAGAAAAAACCCAAATGGAAAATGAGAGAATATCGAGTGTCTTCTGTACTTATCTTTATGCTTTAATCCTACCAAGCAAATATTCCATTTTCTGAAAGTAGAACTGCATACACAGCAACCTTTAATATGAAACAAGATTTTATTATCACTTCAAATTCAGATAGGTATTTTGGATTTAACTCTAAACAAGCCTCACTAGACACACTTAATGTATCTGAGCTGAACAATATTAATTGTTATAAATACTAAACATTTTTTTTCCCACTCTGAAAAATATCAGGTAAATGATTTGCTAAGCAGCCTAAGAGATAGACTTAAGAAAGACTGTCTTACACCTGTGTGGAAAGAGCAGGAGACATACCTTCATGCATATTCCTAAATTAATACACTCTCAAACACAGTGATTTAGAAAAGGAAAACTTACAAGAAACTTTAAGAGGCTACATCTGTCATTCACCAAACAGAATGAGAATTTCTCCACTGAGAAATTCAGAGGACTCTAAGACTAGCACAATACATTAAAAAATACTAATGTGTTTAACTTGAGTTCTCTCCAAGAAGTGTACAGAAAATCCTCTTTCAACTAGTAGAAGCAAACATGCTTACTTCTAGTTGTAAAATGTTCTTTTATTTCAGACAGACTGGGCTTCAATAAGACTAAGTTAGCGAGTGGAACAGTCACTTTTCTGAATTTCTATATAAGTGTACAAAGCAAATAAGTGTACTATAGCAAGTATTTCATAACTATCACATGTGCTTGTATTAATGACAAGGATGAAAATGCATCAAACTCAAATCATCTCAGCCAGGGATTCAATCAAAAAAAGCTTATACTAGGACTAAAAAAAATTGCAAAAGGAATCTGCAATAAAAAAAAAGGCATTTTTATTTGTTTCCTGGCTTCCACGTAGTATTGTTCTCCCTTCTTACTAATAATAATGAATTCCAATATAGAGGGTTTTTGAACAGCGCATGTGTCATTTCTATCTTCCATTACTGCAAGTTTTGTTGCATATGGCCATGGTGCTTTTCATTCTTAAGAGAAATTCTTCCTGAATAAAGAGAGCAAGAAACGAATCCTCTGCACAGAAACTACTTTACATAAAAGCGCAATATTACAGTTCTACTGACATTTGTTTCATTCAAACCCATTATATCAGGTTCGTGTTTACTGCTTGTCTTAAATAACAATGACATACACTTTTTACAGTTTACTTTTAAACTTTGTATTGACGTACAAATAATACTAAATGCAGTTGATTCCACTTGTCAAAAATGCCATTCTCTTAATGACTGGTTTGGCATTTTTCATACTGTGATGTTAAGAGAAGCTTTAGGGTCCAAACTAATTTATGTGGAATTGATCGGTAGGCAACAGCATTATGTGAAGGCACAGGAAACATTTTTGCCTTTCATTGTTTAAAAACGCCGAGGCAGAATCTTGTAACAAACTTAATTCTCAGCACATGCACTGAATAACAAATATTCTAACATTTATTAAATATTAGAAGAAGGTAGAAGAAGGTAGGTCACTTCAAACATCTTTAGAATTCTAGCTGTTATCAAGAGGAAGACAAGTTAGGAAAGAGTTATGAAAAGCACAGCCAGTTAGAGAAGGAGAGAGGAAAGCCTGGTAATAACATTTACTTCATGGAACCCCTACTCTCTGAAGAAACGTATCACTATGACCTAATAGTCCAACCAATACATTCATAATCATTGCTGTGTATTACACACATGAACATACTCATATAAAACAAGCTTAATTTTCTTAGATTGTGCACTATTTAATTTTTTCTATATTTATTAAGATAAACAAAAAAGGTTGTGCTTGCTGAAACAATATCCCAATTCTCTGTTTTTTATGGATTGTTTACACTGGAGAATTTCTTTTGCTTAGGTAACTATCTCCTGATTATCTTTTTTTTTTCTTTTTTTTTTTTTTTTAATTCAAAATGATGCATATTATACCTGAAAGGCACATGTTATGGGAGTGCATGCAGCTTTGCAATGCATTTAGGTTCTATTTGCCATGAAAATTCTTCCTTACTGTACAACAGGAAGAAAAAGAATGGCTTCTTTGGAAGGCAATTCCAGTTCTTTAGCTTGTTTCAGTGTACAAGGAATATTGAGTATATAAGGAGTTCTCTTCCCCCAAAGGCACAAAGTACTACAGTTATAATTGTTACACAATCCACCAAGCTCCAACCTCTTCTCAAACTAATAAATGGAGATGAGTAGACCACAGAGCATGGCTTTTTTAGTTTTCACTTTGTTTCAGAAAGGACCAAGACATTCCTAGAGTTTCAGCTATCTATCAAAGTCATGTTAATCACTCAGGAGCAGAAAGTTACTTCCTTGTAACCCAACAACAATCAGAGCCTAAATATGAATCACAAGCATGCTCTTGACTTCTTACACCTAAAATTTTATAGTGTATGGTTTTATCTTGAGAATAAGAATCATAAAATTCTTACTTACTGGATAATTATGGCTTGAGAAGAAATGTGTTAAAAGCACAAGCTGTTTAAAGACAAAACCCCTGTTTGAATTCACAACTTATTTACTGTAAATGTTTCTGTTCTAATCAGGAAGTATATTAAAAGTCAATGTTGGAACATTGAAAGTATTTTACCCAAGAGATGGAAATTTCCCGGGACAGCTCAAGACTGCAGAATAAATCTTTCAACTAACAAAGGACTATCATAAATCTCCGTATATTTCACTTAGTTTTTCAAGAAACATCTGTTGATACTGCTATAAGCACCAAGTATGGGACTGTGTAAATATATGTGCTTCTTGCAAACCCTCTTGCAAAGCAGAGCTGTGTCTATGAAGTTATGACGATTACTGTTTAACCATTAACTTTGTATGTATTTGTTTTGCCACAAACACATCCCATATGAAACAACAATTCAAAACAAAATAGCTTGCCTTAACATGCTTCTCCCCTAAAGAACAAACTCCATGGCAGTTGTGTTGCTTAATGTACCTGTAAAGCAAAAGACAAGGAGATACTACACTAAGAATCTAAAAACTGACAGTGACTTGACTGCAGCCTTTTCAAAGTGAAATAGCTTAATCCCACTGAGGCAGTTTGAAGTGGTACATTACTGGTAGCTGCAGTTCAGAATACATGCATTAGTAAGATCAATAATTATAATACACTGCCTCATTTAGAACAGTCTTAACTGTTTCCCTTCCTGAACAAATGTATCCCCTCAAACTCTCTATCACAGACACAAAATTAACAGTAAAATCCTATACAATTTACCAATACACTGCAAAGTTTAGCAGCTTAATGGAAACTTTCATTAAATTTCTACTCATTTAGTAAATTTAGTGGGAGTATCCAAAACAGGTTCACACATGTTTTTGAAAGTAGGAGAGTGACAGATCATAAAAAGGACAAAAAAATTTATTTTACTGATTGGATTAAGTATTACTTATATGTCTACATCCTCTGCTGCACAATGCATTTTAAGATCTTTTGGATAAATATCTACATATTTTGTAAGCACAACAAATTTACTGCACACAGTAATAAGTAGGTACCTGGGGAGGTACCTAGCAATACTCGATTTTTCACAGCTGTCCTGAAATTAAACTTTCAGCCTTTATATCAGTAATGGTACTGAATATTGAATAAGATTCCCAGGAAATAATTAGCTTTAAAAAGGCACTGTTTCTAAACATCTGCCAGCTTGGATTATGTGAAATCCTGGGTAATATTATTTAGAACACATACATACCACACACATAACCCTCTCCACTGACTCTTGTGACTGAAGTCCATGAAACTGCTATTGTCAAATATTGCTGGTAACTCCCTCCTCAATTAGTAAAATGAGGTTTTCAGCTACGTTTGGAGTAGCCAAGATTCTGGCAGAGAATAATGACTAGTACAGATGTTTTATGCATCTGTCTTAATGAACAGCCAAGACAGAGAGATTACAACTTTTAAGTAGGATGCCAAATAGCAAACTGTTTATACACTTCCTACATGGTTCTAGCACTTTCACTTAGGCAGCTTATCCATTTTTTTGTGCAGTACATTGCAGAAACAAACACTGGAGGTGGATTGAAGTATGTAGAGCAATACCAAAGAGATAAAGTGAAATAAAACAACACCTTTAACACTTCCAGAGAACAAAGAACTGAATTATTGACAAGATAGGTTACAGAGAGATGTCACTGTCCAAGTTAATTACATTTTGCACATCAGCTTTGTGTCTGGATAACAAAGTTCTGATTATGTTTATGCATCGTGACTCCAAGCTCTGAAACAAGTAAAAGGATGAAGGAAATCACCAGTGCTGTCATTTTTTTTTTCCCCTGCCACTAATGCAAGAGAAAAAAAGATGCTTATATGATGTGGCTGACATAAGACTTAAGCTTTAAGGAAGCATAACCATTTATCCTTGTTTACAGCAAAAGAGAAAGATAAGGAACTGTTTTGTGATAGCAGAGGCAGAGCTTTCATTATCAAACATAGTTTTCCCAGAATTTGAAGCATGTGCATTTTAGAAACAAGCAAACAAAAGATTGGATAAGATATTCCAAGAAACTAAGACAGCAGATACACAGTTACTCAGATACAAAAGCACTGAAATGTACCACTAAAACTAGCTGTAACATACACATATGGAAGACACACAAGTTGCTCAGGAAGAAGTAGGTGAATCAGTGGTTGGACAATTTGCATTCTGAATAGACCCTGAGAAAAAGATAATGTAATCTGTAATCCTATGAAAGTCAAGAAAATGACTATTTATGGTAAGTACGGGTCCCATTACAAGTCACCAGTACAAGTTCAATTTCAGGCAGTCATTACAATTTGTCTTCCCAGAAAGACCTCATTTTGCATTTTTCAGTTTCATCTTAAGCCTTTATGGTAGCAGGTTTGCCTTCTAAGAGCTGCTGAATTTCACTGCGGAAGTGCCTCTACTGATTAAGAACATGAGCACAAACAAATTAAGAATAGATAAGTTGATTTAAAGTGGGAGGCTGAAACTTTATTAACTTTTATCGCAAGTGGAGGTATTACACCAAAATGTTTTTACCTGGTTCAATATGTTGCTAACAGTGTTCGAAGCCAAATAAACATTTCACAGCCTGGGCATTATGAAAGCTAGGTCTTTCACTAAAAAAGGAGTAAGATAAGTACAGAAGAGCTATCTTAATCAGACAGGAACTGAAATACCTTTTCTATCATTTTAATAAGCCAGAATTTCTCATTATCTCCTTAATCAATTGTACTGCACTGGAAGTAATCCACCAGTGTTAGCTGAAAACTGTAACAAAAATACAAATCCACTCTAAATACAAAATTCCCAACCCACAACCCAGCAGCACCTCATGGCTGGCAGGAGCTGCTTTCCCACAGCACAGTGAAGAGGAGTAGGGTGGG